>CAUYRH010038525.1:0-48482 GCA_963574655.1 Perodicticus potto | reverse complement strand
TGCCTCTGTCTCCCAAGTAGCTGGGACTACAGGTGCCCGCCACAACACCTGGCCATTTTTTGATTGCAGCCGTCATTGTTGTTTGGCGGGCCCAGGCTGGATTCGAACCTGCCAGCTCAGGTGTACGTGGCTGGCGCCTTATCCCGTCGAGCCACAGGCGCTGAGCCTGTTTCCTTCTTCTTAACCCTATATAAGTTGCATTGTAAAAAATAAAATTTGAGACCTTGATCAGATTCTCGACTTGGTCTCCTTCTCTGTGTCTGGTTTGTCTCTCATCCAGGTTGACTTCCCCTCGGGCCCTTGATGAACCCCCGCTGGCCGGGGCAGATATAAATGGCATAATATAATATGTACTCTTTATTTGGTAGGCTTCTTAAGAATTTATATCTTAATTACCTCATGATGGGGCTAAGCCTGGCAACCCAATCAATGAGTAAACAACTATTTTAGAGTGACTGCCGTGTGCATCTCTCTTCCAGGTTTTATCACAGTTGATCAATAAGTGCTTGATAAATGATTTGAATCCTTTTAAAGTGTGTAATTCAGTGACTGTTAGTATATTTACAAAGTTATACAACCATCTAATGCCATTTTATTTACCCCCTAAAGAAATGCCATACCTAACCTAAGTCACTCCCTGTTGGCTCCACTCCCCAGCCCCTCACAGCCATGAATCTACTTTCTCTATAATTAAGGGTGCTTATTATGGACTTTTCAGTAAATGGAATCATACTATGAAAGTTGTCAGGATCAAAGTTGAGTCCCTTGTAGTCAAAACCCTGACAAACAAAGCCAAGGAAGGCCCTGAGGGAAGTTTTTCCCACATAAGTGCCTGATTCAAGAACAATCGTGAACGACTACAAAACTGCAAACTTGTACAAATGTTAAAACTTAACACACAATATTAAAACCACAATCTTAAACCATCTGTTGAAAATATCCGCCTAGCAACTTTCTTTCCAACCTTTGAGTGGTGCCACCCTTGATCTATGTGACCCGGACAATTGTATCAAAATGACTTACATAATCCTTTGCATTTTCTCCTTAAAAAGCCTTATCCTCCTTTAGCTCCATCAATATGCCCACTACACTTCACTGCAATGGTTACCCCCAAATAAATATAATTTTAGAGAGCCTTTTTCTGTTTTTTAGGTTTGACATATTTTGGTGTCATTAGTGGAATTGAAGCTGGCTCACTCTGGACAGATTGGTGAGCCCTGAAATCCAATGAAGCACCCACCCTGAGCCTTTGTGAGCCCTCCACTTCCACAGCTCACTCTTTCTGCACTCATGAAACTCCTCTTGGATTCTTACACTCCCTCTTCTAGGTGAGTTGGGTTTTCTGTTTTGTTTTGTTTTACTTCATTCAGGATCTCTTTTGGTTGTAAAACTGCCTTAGACAAAAGACCTAACATCCCTCTTGGGACTATAAAAGTCTTTTCTAGCCAGCCCTTTCTGGTATAAAGACAAGTGTCTTTCTAATTTAAGTACTCTGATTTTTATAAAATTTACATTATGTCTGTGAGGTATGTCTTTTCTGGTAATTTTACTTTAGGTACTTTCTGCATGCCTGATTTAATATGCATATATATAGAATTTATATATATATATAAATTATTTATTTATAGATACATATTTTATATGTATATATAATTTTGGGGGGGTCTGCATGTTGGGTTTAAACATGTTGGCTCTTTGTGAGCACAAACTATCAAAACCTGTAGAATACTGCAAAGGTAGTCCTTAGAGGGAAATTTATAGCATTAGATGCATGCGTCAAAAAAACAGAAAAAGAGCAAGTCAGCAACCTAATGGTCCATCTCAAGCAACTGGAAAAGGAAGAACTATCTAATCCCAAACACAGCAGAAGAAAAGAAATTACCAAAATTAGAGCCAAACTAAATCAAATTATGAACAAAAGAATTATTCAGAAGATCAGCAGAACACAAAGTTGATTCTTTGAAAAGATTAATAAAATTGATAAACTCTTGGCTAGACTAACCAGAAACAGAAAAACAAGATCTCTAATAACTACAATCAGAAATGATAAAGGGGTAATAACAACAGATGCTACAGAAATACAAAATATTCTCAACAATTACTACAAAACACTCTATTCCCAGAAATGTGAAAATGGAGAGGAGATGGACCAATATCTGGAAGCATAGTACCTTTCAAAACTCAGCCAGAAAGATTTAGAAATCTTGAGTAGACCAATGGCAAGTACTGAAATAGCATCAATTATACAAAATCTCCCCAAAAATAAAAGCCCTGGACCAGACGGTTTCACACTAGAAAACTATCAAACCTTCAAAGAGGAACTAGTTCCTATAATGCATAAACTGTTCCAAAATATAGAGAAAGAAGCAATTCTCCCCAACACATTCTATGAAGCAAACGTCACCCTGATCCCCAAGCCAGGAAAGAACCCAATAAAAAAAGAAAACTGGAGACCAATATCACTAATGAATATTGACAGAAAAATATTCAACAAGATATTATCAAACAGAATATAACAACATATTAAAAAGGCTACACACCATGATCAAATGGGTTTTAATCCCAGAGACACCAGGGTGGTTCAACATACACAAATCTGTAAATATAATACACCACATAAATAGAATCAAAAATAAAGACCATATGATTCTTTTGACTGATGCAGAAAAGGATTTTGATAATATCCAGCATCCTTTCATGATAAAAACACTCAAGAAAATAGACTTAGAAATTTTTAAATGAAAAAGAAATGCTGTTTTCAATGTAGTGTTTCTACTGCTCCATCCTATTTATGTTCACATCTCCTGCTGCCTTTCTAGTAAATTTGATTGAAACTAAAAAAAAAAAAAAAAGAAAATAGACTTAGAAGGAATATTCCTTAAGCTGGTAGAGGCTATCAACAGCAAACCCATAGCCACTAACATATTGAATGGAGTAAAACAAAAAGCATTTCCACTCAAATTTGGACAAGGATGCCCACTGTCTCCCCTGCTATTTAACATAGTGTTGGAAGTCCTAGCCATCATGAACAGGCAAGAGAAGGAGATCACAGGAATCCAAATGGGGAGAAAGGAGGTCAAAATCTCTCTCTTCATAGATGACATGACCTTATACCTGGAAAATCCCAGGGACTCAACTACAAAGCTCTTAGAAGTGATCAAGGAATATAGTAGCATCTCAGGTTATAAAATCAATACCCACAAATCAGTAGCCTTTGTATATGCCAACACTTGTCAAGCCAAAAATAACATCAAAGACTCTATTCCTTTTATAATAGCACCAAAGAAGATGAAGTACCTGGGAACATATCTAACAAAAGATGTGAAAGATCTCTATAGGGAGAATTATGAAACTTTGAGAAAGGAAATAGCAGAAGATGTCAACAAATGGAAGAAAATACCATGCTCATGGTTGGGAAGAATCAACATTGTTAAAATATCTATACTACCCAAAGCAATCTATAGATTTCTGGTTCACATGGAACCAGAAAAAAACCCAAATAGCAAATACAGTTCTTAGAAATAAAAACAAATCTAGAGGCAGCCCATCACCAGATTTCAGGTTATATTATAAGGCTATAGTGAGCAAAACAGCATGGTACTGGCACAAAAATAGAGACATAGATCTATGGAATAGGATAGAGAATCTAGAGATGATCCCATTTACATATCATCATTTAATCTTCAATAAGCCTAACAAAAACATGAAATGGGGGAAAGAATCCTTATTTAACAAATGTTGCTAGGAGAACTTGTTATCCACATGCAGAAGACTAAGATTGGACCTGCACCTCCCACTATTGACAAAAATTGATTCTTGTTGGATAAAAGATTTAAATTTAAGACACTAAACAATAAAAATTCTAGAAAAGAGTGTGGGGGAATGTGGGGGAAATATTGAAGATATTAGCCTGGGAAAAAACTTTATGAGGAAGACCCCTCTAGCAATTGCAGCAACACCAACAATAATAACAGGGACTGATCAAGCTAAAAAGCTTTTGTACAGCTAAGACTACCATAAACAGAGCAAACAGACAGCCCTCAGAATGGGAGAAGATTTTTGCACGTTATGAATCTGACAAAGGCCTGATAACTAGAATCTACAGAGAACTCAAATTAAACAATAGGAAAACTGCAAACAACCCTCCCTTTACAAGGGCCAGAGATTTGAACAGGAATTTCTCTGAGGATGACAGGTGAATGGCCAAAAAACACATGAAAAAAATGCTTTTTTGACTAGGGTGTCATAGGTAAATTGTTTGTAGCTACTACAGACAAAAGCTAAAGTCTGCCTTGGTTTGGCTTCTTAGCCTGAAGAGGTCTTTAAATTCACAATTCCTAAGTGATCAACTACTATCCTTGATGCACTTACATTTTAGAATAACTTCTATAATCCTCCTTATCTTTCCTTTAAAAACCCTTATCTTTCTTTACCTCCCTAAATACATCCACTTGTATTTCCATTGCAATGCTCTTACTCCTGAATAAAGACCATTTGATTTTAGAGTCTCTCTCTGTCTGTCATTTAAAATTTTTTAAATGCTAACATGTGGCTCTTTGTGTCTGACTTTCTTTTAGCACAGTGTTTCCCAGGTATGTCTCTTTTGTGGCACATGTTAGCATTTTATGGCTGGACACTATTTCATTGTATGGATATACCTTTTCCATTTATTCATTCATTGGCTGATGAACATTTGGCTTTTCTTCTACTTTTTGGCAATTATGAATAATACCACTATGAGCATTTGAGTACAAGTTTTTGTATGTACATGTTTTTGATTCTTGGGTATATACCTAGGGAAGGAATTGCTGGGTTATATGGAAATTCTATGTTAACTTTTTTTTGTTTTTAGGAATAGTCAGACTGTTTTTCAAAGTGACCATACTATTTTACATTCTCACTAGCAACTTATAAGTGTTCTGACTCCACATCCTCACCAATGCAGATTACTGTCCACATGTTTTATTCTAGCCATCCTACTTGGTGTGAAGTGGCTTCTTGTTATGATTTTTATTTACATCATTACCCTGATAGCTATCCTGAGTATTTTTTCACTTTCTTGTTTGCAGTGTAGACTCTAATTAATCTATTAATTCATTCATGTATTTGAGTCCAAGCTCTGTCATTTTTGTGACCTTGAACAAGTCATTTTGCTTCTCTGAACTCACTTTTCTCTTCTATCAAGTAGGAACAATAATCTCTGTCTTATGGGATTGTTGACAGGACTGGGATGAATGTACATAAAACTCTTCAGCAGAAAGTAAGAACTCAGTAAAGATAGAAGAGATGTGATGAGGAACTCCAATGACACTTGAGTTGGGTTTCAAGAGGAAAGTAGCATTTGAATAGAGAGAGGTGGAAAGAAAAGAGATTCCAACCAGAATGAGTATGAGAAAAGGTAGGGAGCCACAGCATCATGTGATATATGTAAGAAGTATAAGGCATGCACCCTTCTAGCTGGGACAGTAGAGGTCTCCTTCAAGAGGAGGACCAATGGCAGAGGAGGGACTGGAAAGAAAAATGGGCAACAGACAGCAAGGGGGTCAGGATGCAGAGTGTATGCTGTGTTGGGCTCCCTCACATGCTGGGTTGCTGTTGTCGGGGTGCTGGGTAGAAGTCAATACTGCACCTGCTCAGGCCCACCACAATGTTGCTAGCATTTGTACAGCTTGGATGTCCCTGATGCTGCTAACACCCTTCACTCAAGGAAATACATGGGTTTTAGAAGCTCTGTGTCAGAACCAGGACAGAGGCCAAATATATTTTTATGTATGTATATGTATATACATTTCTTACATAACTTCCTATTTGTTTGACCCAACCCGTCAACTTCTCCACAAGGATCTGAGATCATACATCAGTGTGGATTTAGCCAGTGAGCCCCTGTTATTTCTTTGGATGTCTTTTCATCCTAAGCAATCCTCCTGAAAGGTACTCATCCCTGATGAAGAAATCACAGACCCACTGATCAGAATGCACAGCTTTTCCAACCCCTGATGAATACTGGAGCATAGAAGATATCAACAATAAACAGGATGACACATTACAAAGGGGGAGTCATTAAAATGCAAAAACACTGTATGGTTTCTCTCCTCCCTCACTTGTTTATAAACATCCTGATCACAAGCACTCATTGAGGACTATGTGGACAAAGGAATTAGGGGACAGATACAGCACGCCTACCTGACTGTGGTTACTCCCAAGGTCTCATTTTGGAATCTGTACCAAAGATGCACTTGTACACCAGACACCAGTAGGGAGCCACTGAAAGCCTATGTTTGTTCTTGTGCCCACTTAGGCTTTTGTGGTTTTAAAACTGGAAGGGTCCTTGTGGCTGCTCTGTTGAAGGACAAGAAACAGAGCCTTTTTACAAGAGCTGATGTCTGCATAGAAGCAAATGTCTCTTTTCCCCACAGGTTGTCAAGCATCCAGGTTGGGAATTCTGTGAAAACAAAAGACAAAAATACTAATATGTCCTGGAAAACAGTGCCAGCAATACATCTTCTGCACTTTTCTTACAGGCCTAAGAAATCAGGGTACTTTGTGCCCCACTTCTGCCCATAGAGAAGACTATTCCTAGGCTTCTTAAGCTTCAAGGAAATGAAACTATCCTGCATTAAATTAATAAAGGGCTACAAGGAGGGAACTCTGGTAGGGGAAATACATATAGATATAACCAGCCATTGTTCCCTTGCTTGCTTTCCTCTCTCTCAAACCTGATGGTCATAAAGATTATTAGCTTTACTTACTTCTCCCTTAGATAACCCTTGGGAAACTTAAGGCTTATCTTAAAGATATCTTCCAGGCCCAGCATTCTAGAGGAATGGATGACCCACCCAGAACAGTGGCCCATACTGAGGAACTAACTCCACTGGTCTTGTGACGCACATCTAAGAACCGACTCAAAAGAAAAAAATATCTTCATCCCTGCAGTTCTCCTCTGAACCCAGCCAATTAGCAGACCCAGTTGCCTAGCCCTTTACCCATCTAACTATCTTTGAAAACCCTTTCTCCCAAATTATCAGTAAGATGGATTTGAGAACTTTCTTCTGTCTCGTGTGGCACCTATGATATTAAGCTCTGTCTCTGCAGTAACTGACTGCCTCAGTGTGCTGGCAGCAGGTAGGGAATCTGGTGAAACAGCTCCTGTGCCAGGAGCAGGTGGCAGCAGCACATCTGGCACAGAGTGATGGAATACAACTTCCCTGGTCCTCTGGCACATTGTTCCTGGCACGTCTTCTGAGCTGAGTTGGTCTAAGGTTGGAAGCCAGCTCTCCAAAGCAAGTTTTCCTCAAATCATGTAGGAAACAGAGGAGAGGATAGGCCATTTGATGCCCTGATGGTAATAGGATCTTGAGCTTAATAACAAGGGAGGACTCTGAACTGTTGACTTAATTCTGAGTCAGGGTCCTGTGCTCATTGAGCCTCTGCGTAATTCTGTACACATAGGCACCTATGTATTTCTTGTATTTGGGGGGGGGTTTGTTTTTTTCTGAGACAGAGTCTCAAGCTATTGCCCTGGGTAGAGTGCTGTGGCATCACAGCTCACAGCAACCACAAACTCTTGGGCTTACACGATTCTCTTGCCTCAGCCTCCCAAATAGTGGGGACTGTAGGCACCCAGAACAACTCCTGATTATTCTTTTTGTCGCAGTTGTCATTGTTTTTTTTAGTTGGCCTGGGCCATGTTCGAACCCACCAACTTTGGTGTATGTGGCCAATGCCCTTCCCACTGAGCTACAGACACCACCCTCTTTGCATTTTGTTTATCTTTGCTAAGAAGACACTCCTGCACTTTGCCTTAGAATGCCAGAAACATGGTCAATAGAGCAATTTGGATGAGTAGGGCCACTCAGAACCAGGACCCCCAGATCAGGCAGCCCTGTAGGGAGAGTGCTGAGCCCACACACCCAATGCTGACAGAGCATCCCAACAGCCTTCTGAACACAACCACTCCAGGTGCCAGGCTGCATGAGCTCCACCTGAGCCCCCTTCTGAAATCACAGTATTCACTGGGGTGGGAAGCCTGCATGAGCCCCAGAGTCCTCAGCTGCTCTGGAAGTTCCTCCAGGAAGCATTGGCATAGCCCTCTCCCCTCTGTGCCTTGTTTTTAGGGGAGCAGAGAGAGCCTTGAAGTACCCCCTCCATCCCTACGTTGTGCTCCTGCTGCAGCAGCTGAGCTAGAGCCCCCATGGCTTTCAGCCCAACCAAGGCAGCTGCACTGTTTTCTCACACACCTGGCCCTCCTCACCCCCATTCTGCAGCATTATTTATGCAAACTGGCTGGGACTATTTATATCTCCTCTAAAAGGCAGTAGCCACTCAATTCCCAGGAAAGTGGAACATTGAGGCATTAAAGAGTACTTTCTAAAGAAAAACATCCTCTCACAAACTCATGTGGTTTCTATCCTGATGTATCTTCCAAAAATAGGCCTCCCAGAGGGCTCCTTGGTGCCACCAGCTCTCTCCTCTGCAGATCTGCCACCTGCCAGGCCCAAAACAAGAAAGCAACATGCTACTTTGCTGCTGTTCAAAAAGGCCAATTCCAATTCCCCATCCCTCCTCCAAACCCAGAAAATGCTAACATTCTTCCATGGGTAGACGTCCATCTGAAACAGATTGAGTGAGAGAAACAGATAAATGACAAATAAAGAGCCAGGGGTTCTGGACATGCTGCAGCTCTGTCCCCTGTGAGTCACCAAAACCCATCTAAGTCCTGCCTCTTTAGTGTTTTAAGTCTTTTTGGAAAAAGCCCCCAAACAACGATTTGCCCAAAGTCTCATGCATTTGTCTGCCATGCCACCAGAATGCCATGAGTCCCAACAGTGTCTCAGGCAAGAGCCAGTGAGCACAGGAAAGCTCGAGACTGGGGCAAGAGCAAACTGGCTGTGCAGAAACAGTGTAGGCCCTAGAGATGGAGGACAGCCCAGTGTGTCCTCCAGAGGCGCTGGGGCCGCAGAGCGTGGCATGGGCTGCTGGGCTGATGAGGCAAGCTCTTATCCTAGCTTTACTACTTATCAATGTGTGACCTCACTCTAGCCCATGTCCTTGTCCGATACACATCACATTGTTTTTGTTTTCATTTTAGACAGAGTTTCACTTTGTCACCCTCGGTACAGTGTTATGGCATCATAGCTCACAGCAACCTCACATTCTATCTATAGATAGATAATAGATAGATAGATCATTCTTAGGGTCGAGTGATCTTCTTTTCTCAGCCTCCCAAGTAGCTGGGACTACAGGCGCCTGCCACAATGCCTAGCTATGTTTTAGAGCCAGGATCTCACTCTTGCTAAAGCTGGTATTGAACTCCTGAGGTCAAGCAATCCACCTGCCTCAGCCTGGCAGAGTGGTTGGATTACAGGTGAGCCACTGTGCTTAGCCTTGCACAGCACATTGTTGTCTTACGTGAGATAATTTGGGCACTGTGCCAGGCAAATGAGAAGCATGTTCCCTGGGTTGACAGTTATTAGTAATGTTATAGATGAGGAAATTGGGGTGTAGAATCTTCAAAAAACTTGTCCAAGGCCACACAGTTCTAGGACCAGAGCTGAGTCTCCTGGCTTCCCATCTGGGCTGTATTTATCATTATCATTATTATTATTATTTGGCTTGTGTGTGTTTGTGGCATCTTCTGCAGGAGGGCTAAGCAAGGCAGGTGGTCAAGGGTCGAAGGCATCATAAACCATCAGGAACTGAAGCAATAGGAAAGTTACATAAAGGAGCAAGAGCCAAGGTAGGTTTTTCCCTTCAGCAATATTTCCCTTCAGCTAAGGAGCCCTCATGTCTTCCTGCTTTCGTGGAAGCCAGTCCCTAGCTTGGCTACTCTGAGGCCTGCAGGGCGAAAGGAGGGGATGTCCCTAACTGAAAGGAAAGGAAGGGGCCACTGCTGCCAGGCAGCCCAAGAGCAGGGCACTGGGAGAGACCCTGCCCTACAGAGCTAACAAGCTAGAGCCAGCACACGAGCCCAACAGGAAACAATAAGCAAAGAAGACACACAAAGGGACAAACACGTGGGACTCCACTCACTGGAGGGACCTGAAACAGCCAAACTCATAGAATCAGAAAGTGGAATGGTGCTGCCAGGGGCTGGGAAAAGGTAGAGGAGGGAGTTAGTGATTAGTGGAGACAGAGTTTCAGTGTGGGAAGATGAAGGGTTTCTGGCTACCGATGGTGGTGATAGCTGTGCAACACCGAATGTCCTTAATGCCACCAAAAGGTTAAGATGTCAAATTCTATGTTACATATATTTTGCCACAATGAAACACAGATGAGAGAGAGAGAAAGAAGAGAGGTAGATAGATCATTGATAGATAGATAGAATCATAAAAGGTAGACAGATCATAGATAGGTTGATAGATCATAGAAAATAGATTAATAAATAGATAATAGATAGATAGAATGACTCATAGATGGTAGATAGATCATAGAAGATAGATTAATAGATCATAGATAGATGACAGAAAATAGATAGATAATAGATAGATAAGATATTGATGATAGATAGATAGAATTATGCAGACAAAATTGTGGACTAAAGGTATAGAACAGACCTCAGGGGCCTATGCAACCAGAGAGGGGATAAATCATTGTACACTGGAGAAGCCAGTGACAGCTTCATAATCACAACAGGACTTAACAGCAGAATTTTGTATTAGACAGGATCTCTTGATTGCAGCCGCCAGAGATTGCACTCAAACTAACATAGGCATCAAAGGGACGTTTTTTTGTAAGGATAAAGTAGTAGCTCACAAGACTGAAAATGAACAACTTGGTCAAAGGAAGGAGGAGTTAGGCAAGGTAGTGACTGAAATACAGCCTTGTTGTCTGATAGATCCTTCTCCCCTTCTCCTACCCTAACAGTGGTGGCCTCTATTCTAATATCATGTATGCTGGCTCTCCCCACAAGTGGGGGACATCACAACTTAACCCTGGGCTGTGGTGGTCAGAGCGGAGAGATAGCTGTGACTGTTTGCTCTTGTGAGACCACGTGACTGGGATCGGGAGACGCTCCTTCACAGAAGGCATGGTTCTCTGGAAACAGCACTGAGGTGGGAGCTGGGATTGTCTGAGACACCCCTGCAGGGAAGAGAGGCAGGCAGTTGGGGGACACTGACCTGAAGTGTGGTCACAGTGGGGGCCTCAGCCACAAGGAGCACTGGAGCCGAGAGCGGTCCCCTGCTGTGTCCCCATCACCAGTCATTGTTGCATGTCACTTCTGTGTGAGAAGCTTGATCTTGGGTGAGGATAAGGTTAATGCCCAGGGAAGGCCACAGCCTTGAGTAGCTAACATTCCTAGACCATGGGGATGTGTTCATTGTGCCAAAGAAGGCTTGGGGCCACAGCACACAGGACTCCACTCTTCACGCTGCCCAGACCTTCTTAGTCCTTTCTTTTTTTTTTTTTTTGCAGTTTTTGACCGGGGCTGGGTTTGAACCCACCATCTCCGGCATATGGGGCCGGCAGCCTATTCCTTTGAGCCACAGGCACCACCCGACTTTCTTAGTTCTTATGATAGGTTTGTCCCTATGGAAACAGCTGCTCCAGGACTTTGATTGATCTTATTTCAAGTTTGTAAATTGCTCTTGAGGTTATAACTGAAAGTCATCACCCCCCCCCCAACCCATTCTGAATTCCATTCCTGGGCTGGGACCGGTTGGGATGCTGGATGGTCAGGATCGGGAATCTCCACCATGCTGATGCTCTTCTCCTTGCCCACAGAACTGACATGATGGGGATCAGAAGCCCAACTTCCAAAATGGGTTAATGAAGGGGACACATGACCAGATAATAGGTGCTGATTCAGGCTGAAGGATGACAACTCACCCCACAGGGCAGTGTCTGTAAGGGGCAGTTACTGCTCTATCAGCCAACAGCTTCTGGGTGGCACGGTGCATGACAGGACCAATAGATTCTCTGTGCACACGGCCACACTTCCTTTTCTATAAAGTAGGTCCCTGAGTCTGAAATAATGTTTACAGGATCCTTTGTAGATGGATGAAATATATACTTTTCAAGTGCTCATATAATGACCAAGACCCTGTAAGGAAAGGCAGACTCATGCTGAAAACGAGTGTCATCCCAGTTAAATCAAGGGACAGTCCTACATCAGAGGCTCAATGGCAGTCTGTGTTGCTGGCAGGCTGGTCAGCTGGCAGCAGAAATGGCAAGTTGAGACTTGGGAAATGTAAGATCTTGCTATTATGCCCATGTGTAGCCTTCATCTCTGCCATGGTGGCCACTCTGCTCATGCGTCCCTTGTATTGTACCAGAACTGGAGTGGCTGATATGAAATGTTTAGTGCATCTTCCATAGCGGATGCTCTTTGGTGGCCAGGAACATGGAATACATGCCTAGAGTTGCAGTCACAAGTCTTGTACCTGACTTTCTAATCCTTCTCCTTCCAGGCCCTGAACAACCCAGCTGCCCTCTGTTTTTAGCATGTGCTGATGCGAGCTGGCCTGTCCATGAACCAAGCCCAGACCTCTCCATCCCACTGGTCCTAAGGAACATCCCCTATAGCCATCACTGTGAGTGGAGAGGCCAGCACAAAAGTGATGGATGACATGAGGTTCAGGCTACCTATTCTCACAACCTGCTTGTACCTTCTGGCCCTACTTTTGCTTCACCCCAGAGGCACTATTTCTATCTTATGATGGATTTCTGCTGGACACTTGACCTTACAATTTCATGGTTCCAACAGAACCCAGTTCAGGATGGGCAGTTCCAGCCACGTGGTCACTCAGTGTTCATGTTCAGATGTTCTGTTTGCCAGACCCAAAAGCTTACCTGAAGTTGTTCTGTCGAAGTGGTGTGGTGTCCTCTGCTGTAGGACTCCTAGAGGCCTACTTTGTGATTCTCCTTGGTGAAACTGGCCATAGCTCCACAGGGAACTGTAGCAGCTGGGTCACATGCTCAGTAGCATTGCTGCCTGGACCTGCCACAGAGCCCTTCTCTGCTCTGGGTCCCACTCAGATCTTGTAGTCCTCCATACCATCTATTTAATGGGTCATAACATCTTCCCAAGAGTGGAATGTGCTGCTTCCGGAACTCAGAGAAGCCTAACAGACATACTCTCTGAATAGTCACAGACATGAGATGTGATGATCTGTCCATCTGGTCTCATTATGCCGTTGATACAGCAGACTAATGTGATATTCTGATAGTCTATGAACTGTCCAGACAGCCTAGGTGTCTTGGGACTATATTATGATGGAGAGAAGGAAACTTACCATAACCCTGGGCAATACCACAAATGTGTCCTGGTGCCTATCCCATGTGACTATGAACTGTTTCTCATCCTTGACCTCGAAGAGCTCACTTAGCAGAGCAGCAGCCGCATCCTGCTCTATTGAAGGCAGCACACACACCAGGGCAGCTACATGGGGTACTACCAGTTAGCTTATAGCGACCCAGCGTCTCCAGCCATGATTCGCTAGTGTTTGCAGAGTCCAGACTGCTGGGTGATGCAGGGTTAGCACAGAACCTTAACTCTTGCATTCCTTATGGTTTTGAAGTTAGCCCAAGTCCTTGGCATTCTCCATAGAATGTGGCATTCTTTTTCACTTACTATCTTGGCATGGGGAGGGAGTTGTTTAGAAATTTCTACTCAGCCTTTCCTACTATAAAGCCTTTTACCCTGCAGATCAACAACCAATGTGAAGGTTCTTCCCACTTCAAGCATTCATTTATAGACCAGGAAAATGACTTCCCAGTGAAGTTGGTATCTGACCTTCCTGAGCCAGGGCCCCACATATCAATGAGTCCAGACCTTGTATCCAACATCCTGTGTTCCCTTTTCCCCAGGTGCACAGTAATCTGAGTAAATGGCAGTAGGTCTCATTGAAGGAAGGTCTAATGTGGCAGCAACTTTATACGTCAGCATGGCTAGGTAGAATATGGGGCCAAGGTGTTTGGCCAAACACCAGTCTAGCCGGCTCTGTGAGGGCGTTCCCTAGATGTGATTAGCACTTAACTGAGTTGGTGTGGAGTGAAGCAGATTGGCCCCTGTGTATGAGTGTGCCTCATCCAGCCAGGGGAAGGCCTTAAGAGCAAATACGTCAATACACTTGAAGTGGCAAGAACTTTCATGCAGAGAGTCTCCTCATGACTGTAAACCCAGACGCTGGCCTGAGAGTGTGGCCTTCTACCTCACGGAATTCTACAGCGTCAGCTCCATTTCAGGCTGCCAGCCTGCTTTATGGATTTCAGGCCTGAGAACCACCAAAATTGCAGGAGCTGGTTCCTGAAAATCGCTCTCTAAATACATATATTTAAATATATAAAAATATTTATATAAATACATACTAAAATACCTATGAATATATTAAGATGCATTAATATGTTAAAATATGTTTTATATATTGTGATTTCCCAGAGGTATTAGTTAGGATTCTTCAGAGAAACAGAATTTATATGTAAATATCCGTATGCGTGCACCACATAATATTTTGGTCAATGCCAGATCCTATAATTATGTGATGTTGATCCCTTAAGATTATAGTGGCACTGAAATTCCTATTCATCTAGTGCTATGACAGCCATCATAAAGTTGTAGCACAATTACTTTGTTTAAAAATTAACCTAATGGCTTGGCGCCTGTTGATCTAGAGGCTAAGGCTCCAGCCACATACACCTGAGCTGGCAGATTCGAATCCAGCCTGGGCCTACCACACAACAATGACAGCTGCAACCAAAAAATAGCCGGGTGTTATGGCAAGTGCTTGTTGTCCCAGCTACTTGGGAGGCAGAGGCAGGAGAATTGCTTGAGCCCAGGAGTTGGAGGTTGCTGTGAGCTGTGATGTCACAGCACTCTACCCAGGGGGACAGCTTGAGGCTCTGTCTCAAGGAAAAAAAAATAATAACTTAATATAGCCTAAGTGCACAGTGTTCATAATGTCTACAGCCATGCACAGTAACATCTGAGGCCTTCACATTTTCTCACCACCCACTCACTCCCACAGAGCAACTTCTAATCCTGCAAGCTCCCTTCATAGTAAATGCCCTAAGCGGGTGTGCCACATTCTAACTTTTATGTCCTATTTTATTGGACCTTCTTTATCTACAGATACACAAACACTCACCATTGTGTTCCAGTTGCCTGCAGCAGTCAGTACAGTGACATGCTGAGCAGATGTGTAGCCCAGGAGCACCAGGCTGTGCTGTGCAGTCAAGGTGTGCTGTGGGCCGTGCCACCCAGGCCTGTGTGAGCACAGCCCGACGTTTGCATGGCTATATACCTCCAACCAACACATTCCTCAGAATGTGTCTCCATTGTTAAGCAGTGCACAACTGTACAATGTTACTGGTTCTGAGTAATATGTATTACTGATTCTGTTTCCCTTCGAAACTCTAACATACCTGGGAAATTACTCTTCAATATACTGCACTGTTGCAGGGTCCTTCCTCATGAGACTTGGTCGGGTTCTAGGTCTGAGAATTGGCTCAGGTTCAAAACCTAGGCAAGGAACTTTGACTTTATATTGGGACAACTGCTCTCAGCTTTCTATCACCCTTAATTTCTTCTGTCTTTATAAATTAATAAATTTGAAAGGACTACATTGGGTGCCTGTTTGTCTAGTGTCGAGCTCTCCACTGACCAGCTTCTGAGCCATTATTCGGCTTTGTTCCTCATGTGATCATGGTACCCAGATGGCTTCTGATATTTAATAATCACTCTCCAGCTTCTGTTATGTAAGGATCCTGTCATTTCTATTGCTGTCGTCTTCCCTGGCCAGCAGAGAGCAGCCTTCATGGAGCGTCTCAGCCATCCCAGTCTCCACCAGCACCCTCCTCATGGCTCAGGTCAACAGATGTCCTCTGGGCCCTCTCTCTGAGTCAGTCAATGGGCTTCTCAGCCTTACGTTCTTGGCCTTGGTCCATTCCAGAATGCCCACTTCTCAGAGCTCTCTGATGCCTTCCTTTACCATCTTCCACAGAAGTTATGGTATTGCTATTTTACTTAAGGTGAGTTATCACTTTTTCCAAGATTTCAAAGCCTATAAGCAGCGTACTTTCTGTGCAGGGGCACGTGAGCCAACTTGCAGCCCCTTGGTCCCTGCCTTCCCTTAGGCAGGCAACGTCTCATCAGGAAAGCTGCACTGCAATTTGACTTTTACAATTTGCCAGGATGGGAGGTGGGACAGTCCATGAAGGAGACAAGCTGTGTCTTATAAAATTCATCTTCACTCAAGCCCCTGCACCATCTTTGGACAAGGGGAGATGAGCCAATTCTATAAGGCCAGCTATTTCAGGAAAACTTGGTGATTCAAGGTTCTCAAGTGCATATGTATAGGCACAACCATCAGGATGCACAGTTCTATTTCTTCCCCAGTAAGGCCTTGACTTTCACATAGAAGACCTGCTGGGGCTGTGAATCCAAACATTCGAGAAGCTCCCCTGCTCTTAGCATTAAGTTCTGAGACCCGCCTTCTCTTTGCCTTCCAGCTATAAGAGATTACAGTTTCCTTAGATGCTGCAAATAAATTCTGACTTTTACTATTGCCTTGGATTGATGACATCACTATCTCTTATCAGTGAACAAAGGGCACTCAACACAACCGCCCCATTCCCTGGTCCTTGCTGCTACAATCCCCTCGTCCTCCCCAGCACCAGAGCTTTGCCCCAGTCCATGTGATCCCTTCCACTGAGAGCCCACCCTGATCTGCCACTGAGAAAGTGACAGTAGCTGTGTCCCTGCTATTGTCCACATGCCTCCAACTGGCCTACAAGTGCTCCAGTTCCAACATCCCACTCAGCGACTCCTTAGAGTCTACTTCCTAGGACCACCTCCTAGATAGCCCTACCCTTCCTAGGACCACCTCCCATGTCAGTAAACAGCTCTAGATTAGGTTCTCTAGGGAAAGGCACAGAGGGAGGCTCTAGGCTGAAGACTTCCTGCCAGGGCTCTCCTCAAATGTCCCGGGGCTGGACAGAGGGGGCTCCATTCTGCCCAACAGTTGCAGCTGAGGCCTCAGGGACCCCTTTGGGAGTTCTGTCTGCATCAGCCAGTCATTAATGAAGAGGTACCCCAGGGGGTATGTGGACCTGGGTGCAGTGGTTCCCTGTGGTAGGAGGGATGTGCTTGTGAGCTGTCAGCAGCTGATACTTCTGGCCTCTGGGGATAGATTCTTGTGCCTAAAGTGGGGATCGAGGGCAGCAACTCCATCCTGCTGTTCCGTGAAAGGGCATTTGGCAGATAAAACAAGTAGATGTCCCCTGCAGCCTCACGGAATACATAGGATCTGGGCAAGTACAGTCAGTGGAGAAGTCATTTCAGATGAAAGAAACTGGCGAAGGCTTCAACCTGGGAATGGACAGGGACTGGTGCAATGTGCAGGTTACTCACAGGGTAAAAGGGAGGCAGGGAAATCAAAAGTCCGTTTAGAGAGTATTTGAAATAAGAGAAAAAGCATCAACATCTCAATGCCTAGTTAGGAAAATGTTCTTAAAATCTGGGGTGTTCTAGAAACCTAGTGAAAGTGTAGCTTATGAAAAAGTGTTACAGACAAAATGTTTATGTCCCAGCTCAGTGCCCATAGCACAGTGGTTATGCGCCGGCCATATACATGGAGGCTGGCGGGTTCGAACCCAGCCAGGCCAGCTAAACAACAATGACAACTGCAACAAAAAAATAGCCATGCGTTGGGAGGCTGAGGCAAGAGAAGCACTTAAGCCCAAGAGTTTGAGTTTGCTGTGAGCTGTGACACTACAGCACTCTACCGAGGGTAACATAGTACAACTCTGTTTCAAAGAAAAAAAAAAGTATGTCCCTGCCCCCAAATTCCTATGTTGAAATCTTCACCCTCAAAGTGATAGTATTAGGAGGTGGGGCCTTTGAGAGGTGATTAGGTCCTGAGGGTGGAGCCCTCATGAATGGAGTCAGTGTCCTTAGTAAAGAGGTCACTATCCCTTCCACCATGAGGACACAGTGAGAAAGCAACATCTGTCAACCAGGCAATGGGCCCTCACCAGACACCAAATCTACTGATCTTGGACTTCCAGCCTCCAGAGCTGCAAGAAATATATTTTATTGTTTATAAGCCTCCCAATCTATGAGGTTTTATTATAGCAGCTCAGTCATACTTTTTCCTAATTTGGTCTTAGTGTATCTCCCTTGAGAGGTTATAACCTCCAGACTTCCCCTAGCAGGCCATAGGGGTTTTGCTCATGAGTGTTTACACTGCACCTTTCATACTTCTTTATCTTGATGGAGCCTAATGTCTAAGTGTCTGACCTGTGACCAGGGGTTCTTCTCACAGGAAGTTTGCTTATACTGGCAGATGGCCCTGTGGCACTTGTCTGACTTCAGTCCAGTTTATTCCTACATGCCAGCCACTCTCTAGTAAAACACCGACCTGGAGAGAAGCTAGTTTCAGGCGCGTTGGTAAGGTAAGACACAGAGGAGGCAACTCAGCGAAACACAGGGAATGACGGCAGCTGCGTACATGGTATTTACAGGTCTCCGAGAGAAGAGGGAACCCAATGAGGGTGACAGGAAGGTCACGGGGGCAATGTGGTCAACAAGCAGATGGGGGACCACAAAGAGCTGAAGCTGTGGGCAAGGGCTCTGTCATGATGTCTCTCCAGTAAGCTTCCCTTGGGGACTTCTAAGTGGTGACTATGTGGGTCCCCTAAAGAGATGTTGTGACTGAGAGATGGTCGTGTGGCACGTCTGTACAGCCCAGGTGGGGCTTGGCGGAGTGGGACAAACCAAGTAGATTGTAAGTAGCTGTCCCATGGGGAGGTGGTCCCCAGGAGACAGTTGCAGGCAGGTATCTGGGTCAACTATCTGGAAGAACTGGGAGTGGGTAGAGACCCAGAACTGGGTTGACGGTAACTGTCGCTTCTGGTAGGAGAGTGTCCAGCTTGTGTTCAGAATAGATGGTGAGGCAACATAAAATTATAGGAATTCACCACAGCTTGAACATATTAAGACGAGTAGGAATAAACCAAAGGTTAAAAATTCAAATGTCTGCAAAAGCTTGACAGCAGAATTTCTTCCTCAGTAGGTCCTTGGTCTCAGGGATTTGAAGAATAAACCCACAGACTATGGATCAGTGTTAAGACAGGAATTTATTAGACATAAAGGAATACAGAAGCAGTAAAATGCACCAGAGCCTCTGGCAAAGGGGAAGACCCAAGTTGAAAATCTCCCACATGTCCTTTGTCTAGGGGTATATGTTGTCTGGAGAATTACATTTTGGCCAGGCTTTGGTAGGCGGTAGGTGGAAAAATATCCTTTCAAAGTTAAATGCAGTCCTTGCCCTAAGGCAAGGTTATAAGGTCTTTGCTGTTTTTGTCTCAGGAAAGGGAATAGGGTGTGTGCTCCCTACTCAAGGTGGATTCACCCAAAAAACCATCTCAGGATGCTTTGTTCATGATCTTTTTAGAGCCCAGAGGGTGTGTCCTGAAAAAGGTAGCCTGTTTATGCCTGGATATGGGGGTCTGATTTCTGAGCTCACCTGGGCCTAGAAAATGGGAGAATCCCTGTCCAGCTCTGAATGGTGGAATCCTGTATCGAGCTGACCAAGCAACATAAATAAGCAAAGTAGGCTGAATTTTACTTTCCACTCAAGCACACATTACATATAGAATATGGCCAACCCCTGCTAGCCTGTATGAAGGCTTTGAGCAAATTAGAAAATGACGTCCCCTCTGGGCTGATGCAGCCTGAGTCAAGGTTGTGGCTTGGTAAGCCAAGTAGGCACTGGGTGTCAGCCCTGATCTGTGCCCTTCACGCAGGATCCCATGGTGGTGTGCAGATACAACCATTTCTTCAGACAAATGGCCTTTTTGCCTATCATCCATAGACAACAGCAGAAGTAGCAGGAAAATGGCAGCTGACATTCAGCCAGCTCAGTGCCAGAGTGTAACAGGGATCCTTCGTCCTCCATTAGGGCCTTGGTCTCAGGAATTCAAAGTATGAACCCACAGACCACAGATCAGTGGTAAGATAGGACTTTTATTAGAAGTTAGAAAGGAATACAGAAGAAGTAAAAAGCACCAGAGCTTCTGGAAAGGGGAAAGAACTGAAGAACTCTCTCAGAAGTCTCCATGTGGGCTCTTTTATCTGGGGGTCTTAAGTCTAGAGGATTCCACATGGCTGGCAGTTAGTCCTTTACAGTCTTTGTCCCTGAGAGGGGATTAGAGTGTGTGCTCCTACCCAAGGTGGAACCACCCAAAAAACCATCACAGGCTGCTTTGTTTATGATCTTGTCAGAGCCCAGAGGGTGTGTCCTGAAAAAGGCAGTCTGCTTGTGCCTGGAAATGGTGGTCTGACCTCTGATCTCACCTGGGCTTAGAGAATGGGTGGGCTCCCTGTCTATCCCTGAGTGGTGGAATCCTGTATCACTGGGGCCTGAGGCAAACTGGCAATGACATGCCCCACTGTGCCCTATGGAATGTGCACTTGGTGCTGCTACATCCTGTGATTTTCACGACGTCAAAAATCTGAATTTTTAATGTGAAATCTCCTGCTTTTTGTTGGCTCAGTGAAAAAAAACAAACATGGTTTAGTCTAAAGAAAACATATCAGCTTATCAACTAGTTCTTATTTTCTACCTGCAGCCTGTCTGCAGCCTGTTAAATAGTAAGATCCCTGGGCTCTGCGTTCAGGGACCAAGACTCTGCATTCGGGGGCCACGCTCACAGGAGTATCAGCATTTGTCTGCAGCTCTTTTGGTATGGAACTGGAGCTGGAAATTTTTTCTTCAGTTCAAAATCAAATAAGTGGGGGGAAAAATCAAATAAGATAAAGATGCTGCAGAACAAAGTGTTCACAGCAGAGATACAGAGAGCTGAGTGCCTCAGAGTTACATGAGGTTCTTCCCTGGTAATGAATAAAATGGGTGATGGACATTTCATGTGTCTTAAAGCAAAGCAAAACCTCTTGGGACTAAAGCCATGAGGACTTTTTTTTTTTTTTTAAATCTGAACCTCAAATCCAAGACGTCTCAACAATTACTAATAAAAGTCCTCCCAAAAGGGGACCACATCGACCACTCCCTCAATTTTCTGGTAATCAGAGTGAAAAGTTATGTGTTCTCTTCTCTCTGGATAGGGGTATATGCATATATGACCTACAACTCTAAAACCACACTTCTGGAAATGCAATTAAAGAGTTCTTTATTGCAAACAACAGAAACCAAGTGTGGCTACCATAAGCAAAAAGGGGATTTATTGGAAATATAACATGGGAACATAGAATTCATGTAAAGCTAGACTAGGAAAATGGCTGGAGGAAAAATTTCTCTAGAGGGCGAAGCAGCTAGAACCATCTGTGACACAGATTATGGAGGAAAGCATGCCGCTAGGTTTTAGATGATTCATAAGTAGGATATAGGTCTAGTATCTTTTTTAATATATATCAGTAATTGCTGATATTTCTAGAATCAAATTGATTGTATGATTGTAGAATACATTCTTGTTTCACTTTCTAATGTTTCCTTTTCTCTACTTTCTTGCTTCCTTTTTGATTAGGTATTTTTATAATTTAAGCATACACTTTTTTACTATTCTTTCAGTGACTATCCTAAAATAAAGTATGCACCTTGCTGGGCATGGTGTGAAAATCATGCCTGTAATCCTAGCACTCTGGGAAGCCAAGGCAGGTAGACTGCTTGAGCTCACGAGTTCAAGAGAAGCCTACGCAAAAGTGAGACCCCGGTCTCTACTAAAAATAGAAAAACTGAGGCAAGAAGATCACTTGAGCCAGAGTTGGAGGTTGCTGTGAGCTATGATGCCACAGCACTCTATCCAGGGTGACTGCTTGAGACTCTGTCTCAGAAAAAATGAAAAATAAAAAATTAAGTATATACCTTGAAGTCTATTACATGTTAGTAATTCTGCTGCCTGTTAGATAATGCAAAGACCTCAATATATTTTAGCTACATTTATCTCTCTTCTGTTTTTCATGCCATATATAGACATGAGCTGCTGTGCCCAGCCTAAAGGGATATATATACATAATTTTACTTCTGTCTAAAGACCCCCTTCTGTCTTTCATGCTATAAGGCACTCACAGCATCAGTTAAGGCCAGACTCAGGCCAAGCAACCCTGGGGCATGAAGA
The DNA here is from genome assembly GCA_963574655.1 of Perodicticus potto. NCBI lineage: Eukaryota > Metazoa > Chordata > Mammalia > Primates > Lorisidae > Perodicticus > Perodicticus potto. Next base: position 26,411 of record CAUYRH010038525.1, on the reverse strand, counting down.
GGGTTCAGCAACGTTGGGTGAGGGCTAGATTAGGGTCTTTCATATGATATACATATATAATATTTTACTTCTGCCTGAACACTTTTTTAAAAATATACCTTTAGGCCAGGTGCTGTGGTGATGCCTATAATTCTAGCACTTTGGGAACATGAGGCAGGTGGATTGCTTGAGTTCATGAGTTTAAGACCAGCCTGAGCAAGAGCAAGACTCTGTCTCTACTAAAAGTAGATAAAACAAGCTAACCAGGTATTATGGTGGGTGACTGTAGTCCCAGCTACTTGGGAGACTGAGGCAAGAGGATCACTTGACCCCAGGAATTTGATGGGCTATGATGATGCCACGGCACTCTAGCCTGGGCAACAGAGTGAGACTGTCTCAAAATAAATAAAATAAAATGTCCCTTTAGTGTAGGTTAGTTAATTGTTTCAGTATATTTGCATGTGAGTCTGAAAATTGTCTTCTTTCACCTCCCTTTTTTATAAAGATTAATTTTACTGGGCATAACATTCTAGCTTGGATGTATCTCTTTTGGCATTTTGAAGAATAATATGTTTTTTTGCTTCCATTGTTTTTGTGATAAATCTGCTGTCAGTCTTACTGTGGCCTCTTTGAAGAAACTGGTTTTTGTTTTTGGGTTTTTTTTTGCTACATGCTTTGAAGATTTTGGCTTTTGTTTAGAGTAGTTTGAATATATTGTGCCTATGTGTAACTTTCTTAGTATTACTCTTTGGTTATTGTTATCCATCTGTTTGAAAAAACCCTTTCTTATTATCTCCTCAAATATTTTTTATAGGTGTATTTCCTCTTTAGTGACTGAATTTGCACATATATTATGTACCATATGACTTTCATGTTATTTTCTGTATTTTTAAAAACTGTCTTTTCATACTATCTGATTATTTCTTTTGGTTTCTCTTCCAGTTCACTATTTCTTTCTTCTTTTGTGTCTAATCTGATAATGAGCTTGTTCACTGAGTCCTTGATTCTATTTACTACAATTTTTAGTTATCCTTTGTAGTTAGCATTTCTCTGGTCTAAATTTTTTCTCCTGTTTTGAAACTTTTTGAACACATAAGTCATAGTTATTTTAAAGCCTGATTCTTACTATTTGATATCTGGATTTCCTATGGAAATATTTCCTTTTTTTTTTAACTTCAGAATATCACAGTATACAAATTTTTTCTTACCTACTTTGTTTTTGTACAGATTGAGTCAAAGTTATAATTGTGCACTTCACCCAGAAAGTGTGCACTGCACCCAAGAGGTCTGAATTTACCCATCCCCTCCTCACCATTCACCCCTCCTATGGGAATATTTCTATAGTGTCTTTTTTTACTCTTGGTTTCTTGTCCATTTTTATATTTTTTCATGCCTGGTCATGTTTACCTGAATGTACACATTTCATATGAAATATGCTTTGAGTTTTGATATATTATTTTCCATTTACTTATACTTGGGACAAGCAGTCAGGCTAGAGGCAGATGACTTTAAAATAATTGGAGACCAAATTGATTCAAAATTGATCTTTAGCACTTGTAAGGCTGCACTATTTCTGATTCACTCTTATTTTAGGTTGTAGTATTTTAGGATCTTCACCTGAAAATTTTCTGGAATCCTTCTTCCTTGATAGTTATTAAATACCAATTTTTGCCCACAGCCTCATGTATATGCAAAAAGTTCTGCTCATCTTCTCAGTCTCTCAGTAACTGCTTCACTTTGGGAATAATTAATTACCTCAAAGGGAGGTGCAGCCATAAACTCAGGACTTATCTTTCTGAGTGTCCCTTCTCTCTGGGATTTTAGTCCTTCAAGTCATCACTGCATTAGTATTTCTAATTCTAGCAAATATAGTTTTTAAAAATATTTTTTTCAGTTTCTTTGTTCTTTCTCAGTGAAAGAGTTGGCCAAAACAAGCTACTCTACCTTTACTAGAAATGAAAGTGCCCAGCATATTTTTTTAAACAGAACACAAAACAAATGAATAAAAAATTAGAATTTGTCATGTGTAGTAAGATTGTTTCATAAAACTATTATTCTAGTTACATATTTATATATTTATTTATGTATTTTGTACACTGGGTGAAGATGTAAAATATAGTTTTATATGGTTCATGGCCCCAAACAATATAAAGTGTGCCTCTTTAAACCATTCCCAAATGTAGACTTTGTGCTGTATAAACAGCCAAATACATAAGAAAAATGTTGGCCTTGGAATCAAAAAATGTAGATTTATACCCTCACACTGTAAATCCACAATTTACTGAATTATGTTAAAATATGCAAAATACTTACACTGGCTGACCTCCATTTCTTTACCTGCAAGTTGAAGAATTTTGATAAAATATTATATAATTTTTTTTCCTGTCAAATTCTCTAATTCAAAAGTTGCTAAAGCTCTTCATCTTTCATTTTCCTCACCTGTAAATAGAAATAAGGGAAATAATAATGGCTCATCAAGAGGTACATTTCTCACATTTTGAGATATGTCTGAGAGGTGATAACATCTTACGAACAGAGCCAGCCATTGTGACACAGAGGTCAGGGCCTGTGTACCTGAAGACTTGGTCATTGCTGTTTATATTTTTGTCACTTAAATTAATTATATAGAAATATATTGTTGGGACTACCCACTTTAAATTTAGTTGCCATTTAAAATATTTTCAAGAAGATTACACTATGCTTTAGCATTAAAACTAAAAGTTATTTTATATATATATTTTTTGGGGGGGGGGACAGAGTCTCACTTTCTTTTCCCCCGAAAGAGTGCATGGCATCATAGCTCACAGCAACCTCAAACTCTCGGGCTCAAGTGATCCCCTTGTCTCAGCCTCCCAAGTAGCTGGGACTACAGGCACCTGCCACAATGCTTGGTTGGTTTTTAGAGACAGGAGTCTTACTCTTGCTCAGGCTGGTCTCGACCTTGTGAGCTCAAGCAATTCACCCACCTCAGCCTCCTAGAGTGCTGGGATTACAGGTGTGAGCCACTGAGCCCAGTGAAACTAAAAGTTATCTCAGGTCTCTCTCACCCTTTCTCCTTCACAAGAGGGTCCCACTTCCACCTCTCTTTGAAAGTGCTCTCAACTTTCTATTTGTTCTTCCTAAATAAAATGTCTCTTTGTTACCTGGAGGGGGAAAAGAAGTTATCTCAAACAGAGAAGGCCTGGAAAGGAGCAATGGGGTATGCTTTTATATCAGTGTACACAGCAATTGGCTACATTAACTTTAAGAGGAAGTATGTTTCTCAGAATTTTCAACCTTGTGAGAGTTCAGGTTAGAACTGACCAAAAGAGGGACCTACATGGCATATTTACAATGTGAAAATGAAGCCATAGTCATTACTCTCAGATGGCCCCTGTGGTCAGATGCAGTGACAGGCTCTTGCAGAGGGGCAACAGATTCTGCTCTTTATTTTCATGGTTCCATCCTATCTTTTCTTCCTGACTGCTGACTGTGTGAACCAACAGCAGCCCAGCCTACCACTAGAGATGTGGCCACAAGCCTGAAGAAGGGGGATATGTGTGAAGGGGGTTCCCTCAGGTGCAGAAAGAGTCCATTGGTACAGAGTGTACAGCTTCCACAGGCTTCTCCACCACCTCCCTTTCATGAGCCCTAAAAGCTCCAATAGGCCCCTGTGCACTAGTGTTTTAAGTGGGCTGGTAAGTTAATTTCCTGATTTTTTAGTTCCTCTTTCTGGCCCTTCACTTCCTCAGCCTTTCCCAGAACCAGGCAAGGTCTTATTCCATAGTACTCCAGTGGTTCTGCTTCCTTCGTTGAACATTGACTGGTGCTATGTGGCGAATACTAATAGCCAAAGGAGTAGAATGTTCACAATTCCATATTTTCTTTTTCTGGGGTGGAGGGGGAAACAGAGTCTCACTATGTCGCCCTCTGGAGAATGCAGTGACGTCACAGCTCACAGCAGCCTCCAACTTTTGGGCTTAAGCAATTCTCCTGCCTCAGCCTCCAAGTAGCTAGGACTACAGGCACCCACCACAAGGCCCAGCTATTTTTTGTTGTGGTTGTCATTGTTGTTTAGCTGGCCCAGGCTGGGTTCGAACCTGCCAGCCTCAGTGTATGTGGCTGGCACCATAACCACCATACTATGGACACTGAGCCTCCATATTTTCTTGTAAAGCAACAACCAAGCGCTTTATGGATGCTAAGAAACAAGGATTTTCACAAGTAAATGAAGCTGCATTACATTTTGTACTGTGATTCATGCAAAAGTATTGCCTTTCACACATCAAACAATGCAATGGACAGTAAGAGAAATTACCAAATCCTTCTGAATGATGACAGCTTTCTTGAAGCTGTGAAAGAGGTGATGGATGTGAGTGACTACGGCAGTCAGAGATGGCCACGCCCTCCCTTCCTGTGTGTGTGCTGCACCTCACCTCAAGAGGTGGAGTCTAATTCTCTTTCCCTTGAATCTGAACTTGACCAATAAAAGGCAGCAGAAGTATTGTTCTGGGATATCTGAAGTTATAGATAGGAAGTCTGCAGCCTCTTCCTGGGTCTTTTCCAATACTCACTCTTCGGTTACTCCTTCTGGGAACATACCTGACATGTTATAAGGAAGCCCAAGCCAACTGTGGAGGCCAAGGGTAGTGCTCTGGTCAACAAGCCCAGCTGAGCTGGGTGTGGACATCCTGCTTCAGCTTCCAGGTGTGAGGGGGAGGCATGTTGGATGTCCAGCCCATCTGCCCTTCAGATGCTCACAGCCCCAGCTGACATCTAACCACAGCCACATGAGAGACTCAAGGGACAGCCACCCGGAATCGTCTAGTCTACCCACAGAACTGTGAGATACCATCACCTGGTGAGTGTTTTAAACCACCTAGTTTGGGGGTGGTTTGCTTTGCAGCCATAGATAAGCAGAACAGTAGCATTGCTTAACTGGCAAAAGTTGTTCTTTCCTTATGACACAAGAGGATAATGTGCACTTTTCAATTGTTGGCATCTTATGTTTGGTGAAACAAAGTAATAATTTTCTTATTTCACAGGATTGCTTTGAGAATTAAATCTCTTTACTAATAGAATCTATCATTATTTTCAAACTTGCTAGGAGTAGCACTATTGACTTAACATAGATTTCCCCAGTGCCATTCTCTTGCCTTTTTGCTCACTTTTCCTCTGCTCTTCTCTGTTTCCCTTCATAATTCTAAGGGCCCAGTTACATTCATTTTTCTGGTTTTCTATTTTCCTCTTTGTCCCTTCACTGTTCTTTTTTTCTCATGATGAGAAGGAGCCACATGTCAGTTCCAGGTGTCTGTTGACTCCAGAATAAAGTCACATTTTCTTCAAATACATAAATTTGGCTGACTGAAGCACTCTCTTGTTCATGCAAAACTTTCACCTCCTCATGACACCCAGAGAGTTTGAGGTGGTATATTCACTGAAGAGTGTGTTTCCATGTTCTTCCTTTTGTGACCTGATCAAATTAAACTGACACCATCTGCACTCCCAAGGACCCTCCCCCTGATGTGTGAAAGGTCCAGCAGACGGGTCCCTCTCAGCCCTTGCCATGGGGGCACCTGCTGGCTCCCTGTTGCTCCAGCTCACAGACTTATTCTCCAGCCTGACTATAACAAGATATAATTGTTTTCTGTACCCAGGGTTTCTCTTGTCACCTTGCCTCAATTTATTTTTATATTTTTTAAAATAGATTTTATTTCTAAGAGCAGTTTTACATTCAAAGCAAAATTGAGCAGAAACTACAGAGATTTTCCATATACTTCCTTCCCCCACCCAACACACATGCTTCCTTCCCCCAGCATCAACATCCCCCCACCCTTGTCTGTTAGTTACAAGTCTTAAAACTGCATTGATACGTCATTATCACCCGAAGATGGTGGTTCACATCAGGGTCTTCACGCTTGGTGTTGCACATTCTGTGTTTCTTGACAAACATGCAGTGACATGTGTCCCCCATTGTAGAGTCACACGGAACAGTTGAGTACAGTGAGAGTCGTCCGTGTTGTGTCTAGTCTTCCCTCCTCCCCTAAACCCATGGGCCACTCGTGTTTTTAACTGTTCCATAGTTTTTTTCCAGAATGTCATGTAGTTGGAATCATAGTGTGTCACCTTTTCAGACTGGCTTCTTTCACGGGGCGATATGTATTTAAGATTCCTTTATGTCTTTTTGTGTCTTGATAGCTCATCTCCTTTTAGCATCTCCTTTTAGATGAGGCACCATATGAATGTACCACAGTTTGTTTGTCCATTTACCTATTGAAGGACTTCATGGTTGCTTCCAAGTCCTGGCAATTATGAAAAAAGTTGCTAAACCATCTGTATACAGGCTGGGCACAATCCCAGCACTCTGAGAGGCCGAGGAGAGTAGATTGCCTGAGCTCCAGAGTTTGTAACCAGCCTGAGCAAGAATGAAAAAATAGAAAAAACTAGCCAGGCATTGTGGTGGGCACCTGTAGTTCCGTCTACTCGGGAGGCTGAGGCAAGAGGATCGCTTGACCCCAAGAGTTTGAGGTTGCTGTGAGCTATGATAATGCCATGGCTCTCTACCCAGGGTGATAGAGTGAGACTGTGTCTCAAAAAGAAAAGAATCATCTGTATACAGATTTGTGTGTATATATAAGATTTCAACTCATTTAGTAAACACTGAGGAGTATGATTGCTGTATCCTGTTTAGTTCTGCGGAGTTCTCATTGCTCCACATCCTTACCAGTATTTGGTATTGTCAGTGTTTGGGTTGGGCATGATTCAAAACATGTAACTACTTTTAGAGGGCTCTCACGCTTTTTGAACTCCTACATGACAAGCACATATAAACATGACAGATTTCTTGTGCATTAGAATAATCTGCAGGTGACACTGAGGTGTGAGAGTACAGAGGAGAGTGGCACACTTTGCAAGGATCAGATCAGATGCAGAAACTACTAACTTTATAGGAGTTTTAACCTATACCAAAGCCCACCCTTGTGTAGTGACCACACACCTTCAGAACCCAAGAAGGAGCTTGTCTTCACACAACAGCCACTGCTGCTTATTAAGAAAGCGCTGATAGAGTGACCTCAGGGGCAGCCATTACCAGAGGGCTTGACTCTTACATGCAACTTCCCACAGGCCATAAATTCATACTCCAGCCCCTGAGGCTACTCGTCACCACACACTACAACTCAGACTTTAAAAGGGGGAAGCATAGGCTTTCCACCTTAATCCCGACTTTTCTCCCCTTAGGGAGCAAGCTCCTTAATGCTGACACGGCTAATGTTGGTAGTCTCCTGCCTGCCCTTCTCCTCATTGGGCAGGGGAATCTCTTAAGTCCAAAGAGTTCAAGGCCAGCCTGGGCAACTAGCAAGACCCCTTTCTAAGAAAAAAAGAAGAGAAAAGAAAAAGGAAGAAAGGAAAGAAGGAGAGAAAGAAGGAAGGAAGGAAGGAAAGAAGGAGAGAAAGAAGGAGGGAGGGAAGGAAGGAAGGAAGGAAGGAAAGAAGGAAGGATCTATTAGTTTACTTAATTTGTCATAAGGATTTTGGTAGTGAGGAAAGTGCACGCTTTTTTGTTTTCTTTTTTTTTTTGAGTCATATTGCATGAAGCATCTTCTGTTCCCTTTAAACCTATTTTTAATCACCCCCCACCACCACCTGCTCTGAGCTGTCAGGGAGAACCCATTTCTCTTGCCATTTCCTGATGGTTCTCTTCTCTCTCCAGACGCCCCCAGGGAGACTGCCTGGCCTCATGTCTGCTCAGAGCTGCCCCTCAATTTGGCACACCCCAGCCAGCTTGGTCCAGACAGCTGGTGGTCAGGCAAGGGAGAAGGGGCTGAGATGCTGGTGGCTGGGCGGGTCGGGGGCGCCAAATCAGCGTGGGAGAGGAGGGCCTGGGAATGCCAGCGATAGGCACCTGTTCCTGCTTAAGTCCCTTGTGTACATGGCACTTCGATTCCACAGGTTTACTGAGCACCCAGCACCTGCAATGAACATTTTAGGTCCTATAAGGAAAGATTAAACACACACCACACACACACTGATTCAGCCTGCTAGGGCTGTCTCTGCAAAGTACTGCAGGCTGGGAGGCTTAAATAACAAACATTTATTCTCTGGCCATTCTGGAGGCTAAAGTCTGAGCCTCTCCTAGGGTCATCTCCTTGGCTGGGAGGTGGTCAGCCTCTCCCTGTGTCCTTCCTCTGAACATGTAAGAGGAGTGGTTATAATGGATTAGGACTAGTCCTAGTAACCTCATTTTAGCGTAGTTACCACTTTAAGGGCCCTGTCTTCAAATAAGACCACATTCAGAGGTACCAGGAGTTAGGGCTTCAACATACACATTTTATTCAGCCCATAATACACATGCACACACACACATACACATTCACACTCACGTTCACACACACAGTTTCTTTCCTTGAAGATTTTGATACTGCTGACCCCTGGGAATAAACAATAATTTCTGACCTCCAGTCTGTCTGTGGCATTACTTTAGATTATACCCTGGTGGGTTGCAAAATTTCTCCTGATCCATAATTTAAACTAAACTTGGATGCTGGCTTTGGTTTTTGAGGGGCTATTTTTCCCTCTTTTGTAGTTGTGGTTCTAAGTATGAGTGACCAGGTAGGGAGGCCATGAGCTGTGCCCCCCGGTCAGGTGCAGTGACTCTCACAGCGAGGCCTGGACTGCCACCCCAGGGTCACCAGGATGCTTGTTGGTAAAACACTGACAAATGTTCCCCCATAAAGTGTTGAAGGTGATGGGTATCTCGAGAACCCCGATTTGATGGTTACACATTGTGCGCATGTATCACTCACACACACCACCAAATATGCACAGCTGTTATCAGTAAAAAAAAGTTCCATCACCTAGATGGGCCCTTAAATAACTTGAAGGGAGGGGCTGGCCACGCCAGAAAGACCAACCGAGTGATTAGAGGGTGGAACTTCGAGGCCAACCCCTGAACTCCAGGGAGGAGAGGCAGGCTGGACACCAGTGACTCACTCAGTCCTGCCACCACCCAGAAACCTGGCTGGTGGATACCCTGAAGTGTTGGGAGGGAGGTGCCCTGACTCCACAGGGACAGAAGCTCCCGTGCTCAGTGCCCTCCTGGGCGGTGTCTTGCCTGTCTGTTCTCCCTTTGTTTCTGTCCTCTATAATAAAGCTGTAACTCTCAACACAGCACTTCCAGTGAGTGCTGTGAGGCGTTCAGCAAACTATATTGAACCAAGGGGGTTGAGGGAACCCCTGAATTTATGGCCAGTTGGTTAGAGATGCAAGTATTCCTTAGACTTGTGGCTGGCATCCAAAGTGAGGACAGTCGTAGGGAAGGCTGAGCCCTTAAACTTGAGAGGTGTGGGCTAACCCTGGGGGGTTAGCATCAGAGATGCACTCAATTCCTGGACACCTGGCATGGGTAGCAGAATTGGTGTCAGGGCCGTTGCCGCAGCAGGAGACCAGAGCTCTGCTCCCTACAGAAGCACCTGTAAGGAGAGACGCCCCAAAGAACAGAGGCTTTGGCTGGCACACATGCAAAGTGACAGCTCCCTATGCAAGTGACCAACTGTTTTACTTTTGCAACTTTTTCCACCCCCTAACCTTTAGTAACATACTTTGGGTAAAGAAAAAACTGCTTATCAAGGAAGATAGTCCTCTTAAAGTATGAGGCCCAGAGAGATATTGTGATGAGGCAGCAGTGGCGCCCTGCTTCACCTCGGAGCTGTGCATTCCCTCTGCACTGCTGCAGTAGGGAACGCACAGCTCAGTGTATGCACAGGCGGCCATAAATTCACCCAAAAAGCCACACGGGGACGTGGTAACCCACACTGTGCAGCTCAACAGCACACAGCTGTCACCAACCCAGGTCTTCTGTTCCCTGCTGAGAACTGCAATGACTCTGAGTCAGCTACTCCTGGTCTCCCTCTTTTGCCTTTAAAAATCTCCTTGCATCTTCAGCTAGTCCCAGAGTCTGCTCAGGCAACTTGAGTCTACACTCCCAGGTTGTGGTCCTTAATCTTGGCCCAAACCAGCTCTCTACTTATATTAATTTTGCGTCAGCTTCTTCCTTTTAGGTTAACACTTTAAATACTATTTCTCATCTTAGTATTATTGAAAGATTTTTCTTCTTATAACATTTTTTAAAAGTGTGACACATTTAGGTTTATTTTTATTAACTGATGAGTCGTGCAGCCATCCTTACCCGTCCTGGTCCCTGCCAGCCCCATCCTTGTCAGGATTAGGTGAGGCTGCAGGCAGGGTAAAGTGCACAGTTGCCTGTGGCATCTATTGAAGACATTTTTAATGCATTACACATAATGTCTCTGAGTCTTTGCTTCCTCGTGTATAAAAAGGGAGGCTTGGATGATGTAATGTTTAGGGTGCTTCCAACTATAAAATTCCATAAATTAAATTCAGATTCTAGTTTTTAAAAATTTTAAAAACTGTTGCAGCCACGAATGAATTCACTTATATACAAACTGATGAAACCCACATAACAGATGCCTTAGCATGAGTTTGAAATCTTACTAACAACAACAACAAAAACTGTATTTATATTCTGCAATGGAATTTAAATCAAATGGCTGCATGAAAATGTCTTGCTTCCACCCACTCTGCATCTAAACAGCAGTCTGAGACAAAAGACAGCCTGCTGGGCAGAACCCAGCAAGAGGGCATGGCCTGCCTGCCCAAGAGAGGCCGCTTCACAGCAAAGGAGGCAGCCACAGACACAGGGAGGCTGAGCTATGACTGTACCAGGACACGCTCCCTCTCTCCTTTCTTGCTGGTGCGACCATGTCTTTTATTTTCTATGTTCTGATGCTTTGACGTATTGGGGCCTTGTGGAGCTGGAGAGCCTACCACTCCCAGCTTAACAAATTCCTAGGAAGAGTAAAGGACTCAAGTGCAAGTGCCTTTCATATGCATATCACCAGTTCAGACCCCTCTCCACCTCCCTATAACGTGAGAGGACTTTCCCACTCCTGGCCACTATCTACCTGCCCTAATCACCTCTGAGGCCAGGTACCAAACAACTTGGGACAGCCTCTATGCCCCAGAGCACACTGAAAATTATTTTTTCCTTTTTTTTTTAGAGACAGTTTGACTTTATCGCCCTCGGTAGAGTGCTGTGACGTCACAGTTCACAGCAACCTCGAGCTCCTGGGCTTAGGCGATTCTCTTGCCTCAGCCTCCCAAGTAGCTGGGACTACAGGTGCCCACCACAATGCCCAGCTATTGTTTATTGCGGTTTGGCTGGGGGCCAGGTTTGAACCAGCCACCCTCGGTATATGAGGCCGGCACCCTACCCACTGAGCCACAGGCTCCGCCCCCACACAGAAAATTTTGAACTGCCACTTCTAAGCCTGCTCACCCTTTCTTTCCTGCTCCTTCCTATGTAAACCATGGTAAAGGTGCTGTCCACACCCACCCCACCCTGACAGATCCTGGGGCTTCCCATGTGGCCCTCATGGTGCATATGGCTCCCTCTTATTGGACCTGTGAGTAACAAGCTATCTTTTCAACAGCAGTTGTTTTCTTTCTCATCTGTTGACCTTACTATGTCGAAATATTAATAAAACCTATAAAACACCCACAGTGTGTTAATTCCCTGAGTACTACCCCCAGCCTTGGCCCTAAACCCTTTGAGCCCCCATGACGATATCATGGACTAGCTTTGTTCCCCACTCTCTTCCTGTTCCATGGCTGGCTTATGTGACATGGGTGCCAAAAGTTGCTTGGTCCCCGTGACCCTTCTGATAGATATCACCACACCTACTATCACATCCTCAGAGTCTGCTGAAGCAGTGAACTCAGGTTGACTACTGAGATTGCAACCACCATCCTGAGTGGCAGTGACCACCTACCTACACACCTGTCTCTTCTTGGATCAAATTACACCATTTATGAATTGAATTCTACCCTTTTAGAGTCTTGGGTAGAATTTTGCCTCCAAAGTCTATGTGCCTTCCTTCTTACCTGTGCACTTGGCCTTGCAGGTCTGGACCTTCCTTCTGAGCTGCAAATCCTCACCCACCTCTCCCACTGGCCCACACATCATGTTCCCCACAGGTTGGGCCAAACCCCCAGCCCTGTAAGCTGGGAGGCCCCACAGGTCAGGCCAGTTCCCTGCCATCTCGAAACCATTCTTCTAAGTGAAGTATCACAAGAATGGAAAAACAAACACTGCATCACTCATTGTTAGTTGGAAGCAATCAATCAATATTTATGTGCAAATAGAGAAATAACACATTTCAAAAATCAAGTAATTAGGAGGGGGGAGGCGGGAAGGGTAAGTTCACATCTAAAGGGTACAACCCACATTATCTGAGTGGTGGGCACACTTATAACTTTGACCTAAGTGGTACAAAAAGCCATGTATGTAAACAAAATGTTTGTACCCCTGTAATATTCTAGAGAATAAAAGAAGACCCTCAAGTTGGGTTCAGTGCCTGTAGCTCAGTGGTTAGGGTGCTGTCCACATGCGTGGGAGCTGGTGGTTTCACAACCAGCTGGGGCTGCTAAGCAACAATGACAACAACAGCAACAAAAAGGAAAAAATAGCTGGGTGTTGTAGTGGGCACCTGTAGTCCCAGCTACTTGGGAGGCTGAGGCAAGAGAATCTCTCATGCCCGAGAGTTAGAGGTTGTTGTGAGCTGTGATATCACAGCACTCTACCTGGGAGGTGACATAGTGAGACACTGTCTCAAAAAAAAAAAAGGCCATCAAGTTGCTCTCAGGACTAAGGACTTAATCTGTTGGGCCACCCATGAATCAACACTTCTCACAGAAACAGGGCACAAGCACAGGTGCTGGTCACTTGACACCCCATCATTCGACTTGCTCTACATTCCAATGACCAACTGAATCCATGCCCATCTTGTGTCTTAAATTAATCTCTGCCCTAAAGAAAAAAAAGAAAGAAAGACAAATTAATCTCTGCCCACACCTGGCTAATGCCTTAGCAGCTTTCTCCCCAGTTTCTGGAAGTCGAGGCACACAGCCTCTAAAATTCCACCTTGATGTGTACAGCCCTTTACAGTTTGCAAGCGTCTATATACTTTCTCATTTTATCCTTGCAAAACAGCTTACAAAACATTGGGCAGTGATCTTAGTTTTCTGGATGAGATGGGCAAAGAAAATAAAAAGAAGGGAAGAAAGTAAAGAAAAAAGAAAAAGAAAATGAGGAGGGGGAGGAGGTTCTAGTTAGTTTTAAACAATTGGTTAATTCATAATATGAAGATGGTTTTTCTCTTATGGACTCTAGGCTTTTCTCAGATCAAAACAGTAATGAGGTCTTCATATAATAACTACTATTATCCTTTATTCTTGCATAAAGAGTTACAGTTTACAAAGTATTTCTAAGTCCATTGTCTTATTTAATTCTTATCACAAAGCTAAGGCAAGATTGATGCTTTACAGCTATTTTATGGATGAGGAAATTGAGGCCCAGAGAATTACAGATGTTAAAAAGCATTCTCAGTTGAACATTGATTATCAGATTAATTAAAGTAGTCATTGTAAAGTGTTAAAAAAAAGAACACAGCCTTGTTTGTGGCTTCATTACAAAGTTCTCACTCAGGCTTTCATTTTTCCCATCAGGACTCCTCCAGCCCTGGTCAGTTCTGTCCCTGGATCCACTTCTCCTCTATGGAGGACCATGTACAGTGTGGGGACTCCTTCTGAGAAGATGGAAAGACGACCCTGGGGGGTGGGGAGTAGGAAAGAAGCAGAAGGCAATGAAATGCTGAAGGGGGTCAAAGGGTGGGGATGTGGGCTCTGGGGCAGGGGCCTCACCTGCAAAGTGTTTGCTTACTGTAGCACAGACCTCTGGGGAAAACCAAACGATAGCTGAAAAAAAACAAACCCAAGCTTAGCAATCAAGCTGAGTGAGAAAAATAAGTCCAATCTCATTCCATGATAGTGTTCTTAGAGTACACCTTTGTTTGTTTGGGTAAGGGCATATGAGAGTAACTCATTTATTCATTCATTCACACACAATGTTGCCACCATCAGACTGAGGATACAAAATGGACACATCACAGCCTTCTTCCCCCAGGTCACAGTGAGGGGGGAAGAAGTGGAGGGTCCCCTGGGAAGGAAGACAGTGCTCCTGAGAAGGCAAGGGACCTTCCAAAATGGAAATCAAAGAGAAGGGTCAGGGCTGTGGCCACTTCCTGGAGGCACACTGGTCCTTCTCTTTCCAGATTTCTCTTCTGTATTTATTTTTTGGAGAGATTTGTGTTTTAGCTTCTTTCAGCAAACAATTCCATTACAAATTGAGATGATTTTAATAGGTAGATGGACCTTAAGATAGCCAGGCACTAATGTTCATTCTGTACACACCACAGGGGCATCTCTGCTTCCCTCTGCGACTGGTCACCCAGGAAACAGGGTGCGTAAAAGGACTGAGCCCAGATGGAAAGGGAGCACATCAAATCCAGTGAAAATTCACATTCCTTCTTGGAGAAAGGAACTTACAAATGGGGATCTTTTACAAGGTTGGTTTCCTGCATCACTGTGGCAGAAAGTGGCGGAAGAGAAGCAAAGCAGCACAGTTAGGCTGGGTGAACTTCCGCCCCTCCTCCTTCCTCCCCACCGTGAAAGGAGAGCAGCTGAGCCTTAGGAAGCCCCAAAACCCTAAATACAGATAAAATTTCACACATGCGCTGCAGATTTTCAGAAGAAATAATAAAGCACTTGTGATAGCAAGGAGCCTTTCTCATATTATTTTTTGGAGCCTGCTAGATTTTATTCCCTCTGGCTTTTAGGAGGCTCAAGTAAGCTCATAAACAATAACATTATTCTAATGCCTTAAGAAGCTATTGACACCCTTTTCAGGAAGGTTAGGAATTAAAGTCCTCTTCACTGAAGTCTTATGCATTCCTGCTCAATTTAAATTTAAGTGATTAAAATATTTCTGTAAATACCAACTATGTTAGATTGCTAGGACTAACAATCCTAGCACCATGGACCGGGGGATGTAACAACGGGAATTTATTCTCTCACACACTGGAGACTGGAGTGCAAGATCCAGGTGCACAGGGTGGGCTTCTCCTAGGGCCTCAGCCTGGGCTGGTAGCTGGAGCCTTCTCCCTGCCTTCTCATGGTTTTCCCTCTGTGTGTGTCTGCCTTGACGTCTTCTTGTGAGGACCTCCATCACACTGGATTACGGTATCCCTCAGTGACCCAAGGTTTAACTTAATTCCCTTTTTAAAGGCCCTATCTCCAAATACAGTCACATTCTGGGATGCCAGGTTAAGGCTTCAGCAAATATATTTTGGGAAGACACAATTCAGCCCAAAGCACTAACCCAAAACCACCCTTCACACAAAAGCAACTGTTTATGTGCTCCTCCTTCTATATACATAGGCCTGTGTAGAATTCTGTGTTTAAGGGTGGCGCCTGTCGCTCAAGGAGTAGGGATCCAGCCCCATATACTGGAGGTGGTAGGTTCAAACTCAGCCCCGGCCAAAAAAAGTGCAAAAATAAATAAGTAAAAAGAATTCAGTGTTTTACTTTTTTATCTTATTTTTATTTATTTATTTTTTTGAGATAGCATCTCACTCAGTTGCCCTAGGTAGAGTGCAATAGTGTCATAGCTCACAGCCACTTCAAACTCCTGGGCTCAAGTGATATTCGTACCTCAGCCTCCTACTCTTACCTCAGCCTCCAAGTAGCTAGGACTACAGGCACCTGCAACAACACAGGGCTATTTTTAGAACCAGGGTATTGCTCTTACTCAGGCTGGTCTCGAACTCCTGAGCTCATGTCATCCACCTGCCTTGGCCTCTTAGAGTACTGGGACTTACAGGCACCCATCCTGTTTTAGTTTTCTAATCAACACTGTTCTGTATTCTGGGGGAAGGAGGAGGACATGCATGTGTGTGCATGTGTGTGTGCACGTGCCTCTGTGTCTGTGTGTGCAGGTGTATGTCTGCGTGCACCTGCACGTGTGTGCACATGTGTCAGCAGGAGTGTGTGCGTGTACATATGTCTGTGTGCACATGTTGCATGTACATGTGTGTGTGCCTGCGTGTGTGCTCACGTGCGTCTATGTCTGTGTGTGTACATCTGCCTGCATGTGTGTGCACGTGTGTGCACATGTGTCTGCAGGTGTATGTGTGCATGTGCATGAACATGTGTCTGTGTGTGCATGTGTGCACACATGTGGCTGCAGGTGTACGTGTGCATGTGCATGAACATGTGCCTGTGTGTGCACATGTGTCTGCAGGTGTACCTGTGTATGTGCATGAACATGTGTCTGTGTGTGCACATGTGTCTGCAGGTGTACGTGTGCATGTGCATGAACACGTGTCTGTGTGTGCACATGTGTCTGCAGGTGTATGTGTGCCTGTGCATGAACATGTGTCTGTGTGTGCACATGTGTCTGCAGGTGTCTGTGTGCATAAACATGTGTCTGTGTGTGCACGTGTGTGCATTGTGTCTGTACGTGTATGTGTGCATGTGCATGAACATGTGTCTGTGTGTGCACGTGTGTGCTCATGTCTTCAGGTGTATATGTGCATGTGCATGAACATGTGTCTGTGTGTGCACTGTGTCTGCAGGTGTATGTGTGCATGTGCATGAACATGTGTCTGTGTGTGCACATGTGTCTGCAGGTGTATGTGTGCATGTGCATGAACATGTGTCTGTGTGTGCACATGTGTCTGCAGGTGTACGTGTGCATGTGCATGAACATGTGTCTGTGTGTGCACCTGTGTCTGCAGGTGTACGTGTGCATGTGCATGAACATGTGTCTGTGTGTGCATTAGGTCTGCAGGTGTATGTGTGCATGTGCACGAACATGTGTCTGTGTGTGCACGTGTGTGCACTGTGTCTGCAGGTATATGTGTGCATGTGCATGAACATGTATCTATGTGTGCATGTGTGTGCACGCACATGTGCCTGCAAGGCCTTCACATTCACCTTTTGCAGCATAGCTGCATCGTAGAGCAGTTCATCATCTCATACTCGTACATTTTTTAATTATGTCCAGTTCCTCAAACATCAGTACAAGACAAAACAAAAAACAGAGCCAATCAAATGGGCAGCAATTTCACCAGGTGGAGAAGGGTGAGCTATGCAGTTGTCAGGCTCCATATGAGCCTGGGATCCACCAGCCTTGACTGAGCAGCCTTGAGCAGTTGGAACTTAGTCTTTCTAAGGGTCAGTTTCCTTCCCTGTAAAGTCCTTCTGTCTTATGAGGTCATAAGGACCATCAAGTGATGTAATATTTCTAAAGTACTTGGGGCAAGAACTCCAAGTAACTTCTCTTCTGTCTATTAACACCTTTATCCATAGAATTTATCTGTAATTCTTAACAGTGCCAAGAAAATTCCCGCCACCTGCAAAAACTTTCAGCCACTGTGCAGATCACCCCCAAAACACAGTAGCACCAAACACAGTTCCTAACGCTCACTGGTGTTGAGTAGGGAATGCAGACGGAGGGTGAGGATGGCTTGTGGTTGCTCCAGTAAATCCAGACCTCAGCTAGGGAGATTTCAGTAGCTAGGGCTGGAAATATCCATACTGGAGACTTCCCTACTGGCAACTTCCCACACTGGGTGTCTAGGTTGGTAGACTGGAAAGCTGCGCTCAGCAGGGATTGGAGACGGGGCCCCTGGACAAGGACTCCGTGTGGGGCCTGGGCTTCCACAGGACAGCAGCATCAGGGCTCCCACGGACATTGCCTTTCTCCATCTAGTCACTCCTGCCATTCTGCAGGTAGGAACCCATACAGACTCAAGAGAAGGCACATAGACCCCACCTCTCCATGGGGAGAGGGTCAATGGATTTGCAGCCATTTTTAATAAATCACCACAAGCCCGTTGCACGGATGGGGGAGCAGTGGACCAGGGCACTGTGAGGACAGAACTGCTGCCTTCTCTGTCTTCAGGAGAATGGGAGAAGAACATACAGATGTTCCCAAGCTTGCCCTGCTAGACTGAGCAACTCACAGCGTTATTTTATCCCTTCTAAACGTAGCAGGATGTCATCATAATGTAGCAGGATCTCATCCTTCCAGCACTCAGTTTCCCCATATGCAAAATAAAAAGGATGAAATGGATGATCTTTTCTTTTGTTATGAATATAATTTTTTAAATTTTTATAGATTTGGGAGATACAGGTGCAGTTTTATTACATGGATTCAGTGCATAGTTGGGCTTATATCATTCAAACAGTGTACATTGTACCCGTCGTGTAACTTGTCATCCCTCACGCCCTCCCTGCCTCCCACTCTCCCCTCTACCCATCCAGGCTCTAGTGTCTGTAATCCTACACTCTCCGTCCTTGTGCATGTTACTGAGCTCCCACTTAAAGTGAGAACAGGCAAAATTTGACTTCTGTTTCTAAATTATTTCACTTAAGTTAATGGCCTCCAGTTCTGTCTATGTTGCTGCAAAAGACATGATTTCATTCCTTGTTACAGCTGAGTAGTGTTCTCCAGTGTGCATGGCAGAGTGTGTATGTGTATGTACCACGTTTTCTTTAGCCAGTCTTCCACCAATGGACACGTAGGTTGGTTCCACATCTTTACTACTCTGAATGGTGCTGCAATAAACACAAGAATGTAGTTACTTTATTTATTTATTTTTTTGAGACAGAGGTAGAGTGCCGTGGCATCACAGCTCACAGCAAACTCAAACTCCTGGGCTTAAACGATTCTCTTGCCTCAGTCTCCCAAGTAGCTGGGACTACAGGCACCCACCACAATGCCCAGCTATTTTTTAGAGACAGGGTCTCGCTCTTGCTCAAGCTGGTCTTAAACTCCTAAGCTCAGGCAATCCACCTGCCTCGGCCTCCCAGAGTGCTGGGATTACAGGCATGAGCCACTGTGCCCAACCCAGGTATCTTTTTGATATACTGATTTTCTTTGAATACATACACAGTAGTAGAACTGCTGGATCTAATGGTAGTTCCTATTTGTAGTTCTTTGAGAAATCGCTACACTGTTTTCCATAGAAGTTGCACTAATTTACATCAACAATTTATAAGAATTTCCTTTGCTCCACATGAAATGGATAACCTTTTTTTTTCTTTTGAGACAGAGCCTCAAGCTGTCACCCTGGATAGAGTGCCGTGGCATCACAGCTCACAGCAACCTCCAATTCCTGGGCTCAAGTGAGTCTCCTGCCTCTGCCTCCCAAGTAGCTGGGACTATAGGCGCCCACCACAACGCCCAGTCATTTTTTGGTTGCAGCCGTCATTGTTGTTTGGCGGGCCCGGGCTGGATTCGAACTCGCCAGCTCAGGTGTACGTGGCTGGCGCCTTAGCCCATTGAGCCACAGGCGCTGAGCCGAAATGGATGACCTTTTAAAGTCCATTTTGAGGCTCCCCATCCATAGTACAGTGGTTATGGTGCCAGCTACATACACCAAAGGTAGCAGGTTCAAACCTGACCCAAGCCTAGCTAAATAATTGCACAAAAAAAAAAGCTGGAAGGCCAGGTACGGCGGCTCATGCCCATAATCCTAGCACTCTGTGAGGCTGAAGTGGGTGGATTGCCCTGAGCTCACAGGTTTAAGACCAGCCTGAGCTACAGTGAGACCTCATCTATAAAAATAGCCAGGTGTTGTGGCGAGCACTTGTAGTCCCAGCTACTTGGGAGGCTGAGGCAAGAGAATTCCTTAAGCCCAAGAGTTTGAGGTTGTTGTGAACTGTATGAGGCCACAGCACTCCACTGAGGGCGAAAAAGTGAAACTCTGTCTCAAAACAAAACAAAACAAACAAACAAAAAACCAAATGCTACATTTATAAAGGGCGGTGCCTGTGGCTCATCAAGTAGGGCACCAGCCCCATGTACCGAAGGTGGCGGGTTCAAACCCGGCCTCGGCTGAACTGAAAAAACAGAAAAATAGCCGGGAGTTGTGGCGGGAGCCTGTAGTCACAGCTACTCGGGAGGCTGAGGCAAGAGAATCGCCTAAGCCCAGGAGTTGGAGTTTGCTATGAGCTGTGTGACACCATGGCACTCCACCGAGGCTGATAAGGGGAAACTCTGTCTCTACAAAAAAAAAAAAAAAAGTTGGACATGGTGGCACATGCCTGTAGTCCCAGCTACTTGGGAGGCTGAGGCAAGAGAATTGCTTAAGCCCAAGAGTTGGAGGTTGCTGTGAGCTGTGGTGACACGGCAGTCTACCCAGGGTGACATGGTGAGACTCTGTCTCAAAAAACGAACAAAAAAAAGCCATTTTGAAAGGTTGGGCGCAGTGGCTCACTTTGGGAGTCTGAGGTGGGCAGATCGCTTAAGCTTAGGAGTTCAAGACCAGCCTGAGTTAGAGCGAGACCTCATCTCTAAAAATAGCAGGGCGTTGTGGTGGGCACCTGTAGTCACAACTACTCAAGAGGCTGAGGCAAGAAAATCGCTTGAGCCCAAGAGTTAGAAGTTGCTATGAACTATGATGCCAGGACACTCTACCGGGGGCAACAAAATAAGACTCTGTCTCAAATAAATAAATAAACAAAATTCATTTTGAGGGCCAGGCATGGTGTAATCCTAGCACTCTGGAAGGCCAAGGCGAGTGGATTGCTTGAAACCAGCCTGAGTAAGAAGAGCCAGACCCCTTCTCTAAATATTGCCATGTGTTGTGGTGAGTGCCTATAGTCCCAGCTGCTCCAAAGGCTTGAGGCAAGAGGATCGCTTGAATCCAAGAGTTTGAGGTTGCTATGAGCTATGACACCACAACACTCTACCCAGGGTGACAGAGTGTGACTCTGTCACAAATAAATAAATAAATCCATTTCCACTTTAAAAATCCACGATTGAATTACGCCCCCACCCCCGCGATTTGCCGAATGAAAATCCCTCCTGAACTGCACTTACGGGCTGCCTGAGCTGGCACCACACAGCCTCCCTGGCCACCTGGTCCCCTGGAAGCCCGTCTCCCCTCTCTGTCTTCTACACTTGCTCCCCCACACCCACCTCTGTCTCACCCTGTCTCACTGCCATCCGAATTGGGCCTCTCTGCCACTGTCCATCCAATTGCCATACCCAGCTCAGCTCGCAGGCTCTCTGTTCTCACGTCTGCCCTGAAGACCCCTCCTGACAAAAACAGAAAATATCACGGAAACCTTGGAAACATCCGGCTGAATGAAAGAAGCCAGTCACAAAAGGGCACTTACCGCATGGTTCCACTTACAGGAAATGTCCAGAATAAGCAAATCTATGGAGACAAAAAGTTGAATAGAGAGTGCTTAGGGGTGGGCAGAGGTGAAGAAGCAGCATTGTAAGGAAATGCTGAGCCGTCGCTACAGGATATGGGGTTTCTTTTGCGGATGGTGAAAATGTCTGGAAATTGATTTGGTGGTAGCTGCACAACTCTGTGATATCCTAAAAACCATTAAATTATACACTTTAGGCTTAGCCCCTGTAGTGCAGTGGTTATGGTGCTGGCCACATGCACCGAGGCGGGCAGGTTCGAACCCGGCCTGTGCCTGCTAAGCAACAATGACAACTGCAAAAAAAAAAAAATTATATATTAAAAAAAAAGACTTCTCTGGAGAACTCTTTTTGTAAGAAAAGGGAGGGTGGTAAATACATTTCCCCCACCACAGGTAAGCGACAGGCGTTAAGAGCTCCAGGTAGAGGCCCTGCTCACACCCGGCCTGCTCTCCTGGTGTCTCCGCCTACCATTGACTACCAGTTGTCACAGCCAGGGGAAAGGGAAGACAATTTATCACAGACACTCAAAAGTACCTGGGGAAAGATGTTTTCCTTTACTACATAGGAAAGACAGGAAATGCATATTTTCTTATTTGATTTATCATTGTATTTTATCCGTTTCTGTCATACTGTCAAACACAAGATTCTAAACTGCCAATCTGGCCTCCTTGTTTTGAGAAAGAAATTCCAGAAAGTATTCGGGCATGTTTTCCCCCTGAAGCAGTGCTGCCTGAGAGCACTCGCTGTCCACGCGGCTGGTGGGAGAGGGACAAGATCGGCAGTGCCTCCGGAGCATCACCTCACACGCCAGCTCTGCGGGGCGCAGACTGGAGGGCACCATGGCTGTACATCTTAGTCCTCTCCTTTCCCTTCCCTCTCGGTGACCTTGAGGCCTTTCTGGCCAGTCTCACCCTACTCTCCTGGGTCTCAGGATGCTGGTACCTGGGCCCCAATTCCTGGCCTAGGCGGCCACCCATCATGCGAAGACCAGGCTCCTTATCCAGCCACCACTGTCCCTTGCCACTATGTCAGGGCTTCCCTTCCTCCCAGTGTCTCCTGCTCAGCGAAGATAACACAGTGAAATCTCTTGTGAGCACAATTCCAACACAATCACCATAATTCCTCCAGTTCCCAACAGGGATCAACATTGCTTGATTAAACACATCCATTTAAAATAAAAGCCTCATTAATACCCAGGGTTGCAAGTCCATTGCGCCTGAATAACTCCTTGTCTTATTATTTTATTTAATTTATTCCTCTGCCAAACTTACAACATTAGATCTCCCCTCTACTTAATTTAGCATCCAAACTAAATGTCTGTCTCATCAGACCTGCACCGTCCGGAGGAGTCCCAAGTCTGGAGGGTCCTACGTTGCATTCTTTCCAGGAATCAAACTTCTCCTTTCTCTCCCTGGGAAGAGGGTGCCCATGATATTTTAACCCTGGAAAGATGAAGAAAAAATAATAACATAAAATATACAAAAGTTAATAAAGGATTGTTCCATGCATGAGCCTTCAGGGAAATTGTCCTAAATCTATCAAACTCAAGTTTAATTCTGCTCTGGGCCAGACCGTCTGCTGGGGACCTTCACTGACAGGCTCATGGAATGGTTGGGACAATCTTCCCTGGAAAGATGATAAGGATGGTGATGGTGATGATGGTGATGGTCGTATACCAGTTCTATTCACATTGAGGAAATTATCTCTCCAAGGTCATAGCTGACACAAGGTCACCTTGAGCAAAGTGCAGTGTTTCTCCTACCTCCCCCTGAATATCTAGCCATTTTGAACTTAAAATAATTTTTTTCCCTTGAGACAAGGTCTTGCACTATTGCCCATGTGGATTACAGAGGAGTCGTCACAGCTTACTGCAGCCTCAAACTCATGGGCTTAAGCAGTCCTCCTATTTCAGCCTCCTGAGCAGCTGGGACTGCCACATTTAGCTAATTTGTCATGGAGATGGGATCTCACACTCACTCAGGCAGGTCTCAAACTCCTGGCCTTAAGAAATCCTCCTGACTTGGCCTCCCAAAGTGCTGGGATTACAAACGTGAGTCACTGTCCCTGGCCAGCAGTTTTGAACATCTCTGATGATAGCCCCTATGCTGGGAACTATTCTGGTTGTGGAGTGGATGGGGGGAAGTGTCTCTCTGGAGCTGACCCCCACTGGTCCCTAGAGCAGTGACTCTCATAAATTATGCAATAATTATGGGGGGTGGCAGAGTATTGTCTTGGCTAAACAGGAAGCTCTGCCCCCACCTCCCTGCTAGAAGGAGGCCCTGATCCTCCCCCTATCTCCTGAGGGAAGGACTGCTGGGCTACTCTGGGGAGGGCTCTCCTGCGGGGGCCGGTGTGCTGAGAGCCCAGAGGACCAGGCAGATGTGGACGTGCTGAGGGCGTGTCTCTGCCCTTGGTCTCTGCTCTCTAGCATGTGCTGCGGGAGCGTGTGGAACACTGATGTCCACATGTCTCAATTCGACTGATGCAGATGTTAAAGTAGACACCCAAAGTCAGTGCTCTCAAGGAAAAGTTGGGGCAAAAAGACCGAAGCTCTTTCTTCTGCAAACCAATGCCACACAGAGGTAGGTAGTATCAGGCACCCCTCCTCCACAGCTTTCAACAGTGAAAAATTGTGGCATTTGGGCTGAGGACAGAGCAGCAAACCGAGGGGCCCCCAAAGAATTGCAGGAGTGGCAAGCAGGTTTCAGCAGGGTGGCTCAGGCATGGTCATCCGTAAGCTCTCTGGGTGACGTAATGTAGCAGAGTGAATTCGTGTTGACTAAAGGTACATTCACAATGATTTACCTGCATCTCCCTGTGCTGAGGCGGCCATTATCTCCTCACCTGAGGACAAATATTTCCCTATAAAACTTTTTGGTTGTTTTGCCAAAATTTCAGTGTATACATTGAATCCTGTCAAGCATGTGGACTTCATCCATCATATGTGATGTGGCAGGAAAAAAAAACTAGTGAGATTCACTAGTCTGGATAATTCTTGAAGGCCCCCTTCTGATCTGCAAAGGGGGAAGAGGGGGCCACTGGCCTGGGGGCGGTGTGGAGAGGAGGCTGGTTTGCCACTCACTCCCACGTGCATGAACAGGTCGAAAGCCAAAACAAAGGGAAGCCGCCTCTGTCTCCCACTCAGTCGCTTCCAGAAACACCCACAAGCTGCCTAACGTGGCTTTCGGGAGAACTAAACCGGGGACTGAAACAAGACACAGGTGCTGAGATGCAGCCCTGCACTGTGCCAGAAGTGGTCCGGGATGGCAAACCGTGTCATATGGACTTTACCTGAGATTTAGGTTGGTTGTCCATGCTACTGAATAGAGATGGGTGCCTGCGGAGTTTGTGGGGAAGGCCGAGCCCTCCGACGTCACGGACCTTGGAGTTCTGCTAACTGCAGCAAGGTCTAACTCCAAAGTTGAAGGACAACTCAAGATCTTTCTTCTCTTAGTGCCACCCATGGGTTAGCACAAGAAGCTTCAGGCTAATGCTGAAGGGTGTGAGAATTTGCCTAACAGCAACTGTGGCCCCAATGGGCTGTGAGAATTCCTCTGCTCCTGGTGGATTACCCTCTGGCCACACCCTCCCCACCACATTCCCTGATGACTACAGTGTGTCCCACTGTTCCAGCACCTTCCTGCAGCCCTGAACGGGGCTTCCTGGACTGACCTCCATCACTAAAGCAGCAGGAACCCTCCAAGAATGAACCAGCATTGTCCAGCACTGGTGTTGCTCTGGTGATAGTTACCTATGAGCATCTCAAGGGCAAAACAGCCACCTTATAGCAGGTGTACAGTTCTAGCATAATATACCAGTAATAGCTCATAAAGTTTTCTGGTTTTTTCTAAGACTTTTAAAATTAGGAACCAATATGTAAGTGCTTAGAACACAATTTCCCTAGCAACCAGAGAAATGTTATTCTTTCTTGTTGGGAGAGTTAAAAATAACATCACATGTGCCACTGTAACCAACTAGAATCTCCAAATTACCTTCTGTAACATCCCCCTGGTTATGGCAGATGTCCAACTCTCTAAATCTCATCTATTATCCAGGTAGCCTTGCAAGGCACAAATGTAATTCACCTTCATGGGATTGCTCAAGTCTTCTCTCTGCATACAGGAAAGAAGTCACAGGCAGCTTGGCCCTTAAGCGCAGGTGTGGCGGCCCTCCCTACCCCTTTTCTGGGTGGTGCTACTGTTCTCGGCGGGAGCAGTTGCTCTGCAAGCTCTAGCCCAATAGTTCTCAACCTTCCTAATGCCGCGATCCTTTAATACAGCAGTGTAGAAGCATTCCCTTCTCTCTGAATACTCGCCAACATCTGTAGTTTTGGGATTTTGTGATGTGGGCTAATCTTACTGGAGTTAGACATCTCAAAGTGGTTTTGATTTGCATTTCTCTGATGATTAAGGATGATGAGCATTTTTTCATGTGTTTGTAAGCTGTGTGCCTGTCTTCATCAGAGAAGTTTCTGTTCAAGTCTCTTGCCCACATAGAAATAGGGTTATTCATTCTTTTCTTATTGGTGAGTTTGAGTTCTCTGTAGATTCTAGTTATCAGATCTTTGTCAGAAGCATAACCTGCAAAAACTTCTCCCATTCTGAAGGTTGTCTGTTTGCTTTACTTACTGTGCTCTTGGCTGTGCAAAAGCTTTTTAGTTTGACCAGATCCCAGTAATGGATTTTTGGTGTTGCTTCCATTGCCCAGAGGGTCCTCCTCATGAAATATTCTCCCAGGCCAATTTCTTCAAGTGTTTTCCCTGCACTCTCTTCTAGTATTTTTATAGTTTCATGTCTTAAGTTTAAATCTTTTGTCCAGTGAGAATCAATTTTTGTTAATGGTGGTCTAGTTTCAGTCTTCTACAGGTTGCTAGCTTTTTGTTAAAAGGTGGTCTAGTTTCAGTCTTCTACAGGTTGCTAGCAAGTTCACCCAGCACCATTTGTTAAATAGGGAGTCTTTCCCCCACTGAATATTTTTGATAGGCTTGTTGAAGATCAAATGATGATAAGAAGCTGGGTTCATCTCTTGATTCTCTATTCTGTCCCATAAAACTACCACTCTGTTTTTGTGCCAGTACCATGCTGTTTTGATCACTATAGATTTATAGTATAGCCTGAAGTCTGGTAATGTGATACCTCCTGATTTGTTCTTATTTCTGAATAATGTATTTGCTATTCAAGGTTTTTTCTGATTCCATATAAAATGAAGTATTATTTTTTCAAGTTCTTTAAAGTATGACAATGGTGGATCGGCGCCTGTGACTTAACGGGCTAAGGCGCCAGCCACGTACACCTGAGCTGGCGGGTTC
>CAUYRH010038523.1:0-76468 GCA_963574655.1 Perodicticus potto | reverse complement strand
GAGAAAATGTCCAAGAATCTGGACTCCATGGGGGACAGACCTCCAGACCTCAGGGTGAGAGTGGAGGGGAGTGCCAGGAGTTCAAACTTGCAGGTAGAGAATATATACAGTTTTATACAGTTTTATGCCTGGCAGGAGAGTGCCATGGCACCCTAGCAGTGGAAGGAGGTCCGGTTTTTAGAGGGTCTCTCCCATGGGGTAGAGTGGGAGGATATCTGAACTCTGCTCGCTTGTTTTTATGGAGGTATGGAGTAATCTGCGAGCTGTTCTCTTGGGGGAGGAAACTCCCGTCCACTTGGCGATTTGTTCTGTACCTTTCATTTGTATCCTTGGGGTTTCAGATCACCCCAGCAGGGTTGATGTGCGTTCTTTGACCTTCTCTTTTGGCTCAGATCCAAACCATCGGCTTTCTTGCTGAATTTCTGTCCTTTAACTCTCCTTCTGGACAGGAGCCTCTGCAGAAAGCTGGCCACAGACTGCCATCTTGGCTCCTCCCCACTGTTCTTTCTTTAAAGAATGTTCATCTCAGAATGTTTGGAAGGATTTGAGTGCTCCTTAATATATTAGAACACCTGAGAACTTGAACAGATAGTCCAAATAAAAGTGAAATTGTTTTTGTTCTAAGACTTAAAACAGCCACAATCAACACTAACTGTTTCTAATCATTTAAAAAATTTGAATTATTTGCCCCACTATCATTCATTCAAAATCTTCAACAATTAGTATATCTTTTAGTTCATAGCAGTATCATTTATCTTAAGGGACTATTACTATTGACTGTTGGTTCTGTGTTTCTCTGACATTGGGACAACATTCTGGCTAAATCATTTTTAAAAACCTTCCTGTCTAAAAAGAGGAGAGATGAGGTATAGATCCTTTTAACCTTTAATGTAAGGAGTTTTTCTATAAAAGTAACATTTTTCAAAGATTTACTCTGTGAATGAGGAAATGATCATATACCATTTCTGTTACTGAGAAAACATATACCTTATATTACTCAACCAATTACACTGAAATATTTGGGGAGCTGCTTCCATCCGTGGGGAAAAAATACTTTCAAAATAGATAATGCAAAGTAGTGTAATGTAATTACTCAAATATCCCAGAATCAGACAAAAGCATGCTATGTAATATAACTTTTTCCTAGGTTTTGTTCTCTTTTCATTTTACTTATTTTCTTTGTAGCATACATTTTAAATAATGTTTTACTGTATCTCCAAAGCTTTGGCTAAAATGTTTATTTCAAAATATAGAAAGTGCTTCTTGATATGTGAATGGTACATCTTTGTTTTTCATACAAAGAAAATACAAATAGAGGAGTTGAGATACTTACCCCAGTGTGTAAAGAAGCCCCGGGAGTTTTGGTAGTGCCCCTTTCTCGTGTTTGGCATCACTGGCTGGCCCAGCCCTTCCGGAAGTGGTGTGAGGAAAGGGCAAGTTGGAGTCTGCTGCTCTCCACCTGACGGAACCTTGAGGTGTCCCTCACCTTCTACACTCTGTATTCCCCCATTATGTCTAAAATTAGAGTCACACAACTGAAACAGGTCAGGAAGCAGAGACACTACAAGTAAGTAAATTTGGTTGAAAGATAAAATTCCATCTGGATAAAAAATGAAAATAATTACCCACAGATGATTCTACTTGGTTTCTTTAGACTAAGAAGCAGATATTGCAAACTTGAAGTCCATGGTTCCTTTCCCTTGTCTGGCATTAATACACTATTTATTCTTGGATTCCTTTCATTCTTCAGTCTTGTTTACCCTAGAACAAATCTTAAAATATATCATCTCAGAATGCCCATGAAAATGGGGAAAAGGAGAAACTGAGTCTCCTTTACTCTTGCTTGGACTATAAATTGTCTCCTTGGAAAATTATCTGGGTAAAACATATGTATATGTTCTGCTAACCAGAAGTTCTAATCCCAGCTACTTTTTTACTAAATATAAAATATTAGTTTTTAAAGACATCTATATAAGAAATTTATCATATTATTATTTTGGCAACCAAGAACTATAGACAACTTAAAGAGTTGTCAAAAGCAGGCTAATTGAACAAATTAGGAAATTCACATTCTAAAATACTAGTACCTTTTTAAAAGGACATAGGTCTATGTGAATTGACTTGGAAGGATATCTATGATCTTTATAAAATGAAAAGGCAATTTATAAAATAGAACATAGTAATAAAAATAATAGAATTAGTAGTATTAGTAATACTAATTAGTAGTATTCTAATTCTATTCCTAGAATATAGGGTTTGATATTAAATCCTTCTATTTGTATGTGTATTTTTATTCTTTTAATAAGGAAGAGAAAATGTGAATATATCTCAAATTAGCAGTAGGTAAATCAAAGGAAAAGATACACTGTGTGGTGATGTGTCTAAGAATTCAAGTAATGTATACCTTAAGGCGATGGTAATGACTTGTACACATTACTTGTTCCTTATTGTTGGCTGGCCCCTAAGCGAGCTTTAAATATGCTGATGACAACAAAGCTGGAGGATTCCTCAATAACTTTGTGGAGTGAAGCTCCTTTAACCACTTTGGATGACTATATGAGTAAGGAAAGAAAAACTTCAATGTTTTTAAAGTCTGTAGAATGTTGTTTGATCTTTTGGCTATAACGTCCTTGCTTTATGCTAAGTCAAATATGTGGGTTTTGCTTTCTGGCCTTGGTATCCTAGAAATTAGCTAGGATAGGATGCTGAGCAAGCCCATCCATAGCACTCTTCAGAAGAGGACTCCTCTGTTTTCTCTTCAGACACACCCTTACTTTCTGCACTCTCATCACACATAACCAAACAAACACACACAGATATTTTCTTGTTAATTACTGAATTATTAATGCTTAATGCAGAACCTGATATATTACAAATGTTCAATAAATATTTGTTAATGAATAAATAAATAAATGCCTCTCTACAATTTCAGCAATTTTATAAGGGCTGCTTAGAACTCTGTCCTTGGCATATTTCAATATAAAGGTCCTTGGAAACTTGAAAAGGATTCCAACATCTAGGCATGTGGTGAAGGGTATTCTGAGTAGGGGAGAGGTGTGACTGAAGACATGGCAACTAGGGTGGGGAGCATCCCTGAGAACCACTGATGGGGAAGATAACCAGAGTTTCAGGGTAGACAAGATAGTCTGGGAGGAAATACAGTGTAATGAGAGATTATGGACAAAAATATGGACGAGAATGGTACTGCATTGCAGAAACTTCAAATAGATTCAGCAATTGTTCAAAAGAGGGGCACAAAAGACATTCTTGACAAAATAGAGAAGTAGCGGTGGGAAGAGAAATGTTTCAGAGAGGTTGTAGAAACTCTGAGGAGGGTAGAGCCTTATTCTGCAAAGAGGTCACCTAACATGAGCTGGAGAACAGCACATTGGCCTTGTGGATTTGCTGCCATCACTGATCCCCAAGGCCATGGTTTTCATACTGATGGGCATAGAATAATGTGGTACCAGTGATGCATTAAGAAACTGGGGCTACACAGATCGATTATTTTGGGAATATTTTTGCCTTTATGGAGGGGATGCACAAGAGCAGGCTCATGAGCTCCTTGGGCCTCATACATATGTGTCCTGGAGTTCGGCTGTGCACCAAAACTGTGGTCTGACACCTCCTAGATACCAACCGTGGCTGGGGTTCCTACTTCTGCCTTCAAAGCCTTCCCAGACACCTTTCCAAATGCATTATATGCAGTATACACACGATTTCTTTAATCTTCAAAATAATACCCATGACACAGGTACTCTTGTTGGTAACTTATTTGTAGCAAGAGTCACAGCTTGATCTAAGCTGGGATAGAGAATTGTGTATGCTTTGTGCGTGTGGAAAACAAGGAGACTGGAGGTCAGAGAGGCTTCTTTACCCAAGGATGGGGGAGTGTGAGGAGAGAAGCTTCCTCTAAGGGCAGAGTCCAAAAGGCCTTTGTGGAGAGTGTACAGGAATATAGGAGTGATTTTGGGGACAGCTTGGTGTCCGGTAGATGGTCCCTGGTTTAATTTCGATGTGGTCCTGCCAAGTCCTAGAGTGTGGGGGTGTGTGTGGCAAGAGCAGAAGTAATGGAAGTGAAAAGATGTGCTTCCCTAAAGTCCCCATGTTATCAGCATTGTCAACGGATGGTTCCTGCGAGAGAAGCCGTGGCATAGGCGGTAACGGTATTGGTGATAGGGAGGTGCTGGCATTTGAGGCAGAGGCATCTTTTCATTGATTTTCATCTGTGGCTTTGGCTTTGGCAATCAGCAGCCTTGCTACAGATACGCATTCTCTTTAGTCTTGGGCATTGCAACCTTACAGCTTTTGGAAGGCACCAATGGGTAATGTGGGCATAGATGTAACTTTTGGAATCCTCAGAGAACGTAGATATCACTTCAGGGGGCTGGAGGGGCAGGGAGAAACACGGTGGGATGCCGGCTGACAGACGGAAAGCCTCGGTCCAACACTGTGCACCTGGAAGATTTCGGAAGCATTTGATAGAGATAGGGCTTCTACAAGGCAGCTCAGGGGTGTGGCCAGAGGGCTACTACTTTATATCAGTTAGTTTTAGTCTGCATTTGCTTATCTGGGGGTATAGCAAGTAAAATAAGTTTATGTGAAAACTGAGGCTCAGAAAACTAAGCTGAACTTGTACAAATTCTATACATAGCCAGTGAATTGCAAGTTCCTTTGATCACTTGTGCGGCCATCTCCATATCTGAGGCAGAGGAACAGGTGTCGCAGGAGAAAAAAGATCACAGTTATCTAAGATGATCAATAGCAGGGTCCTGGGTAAATCTGGAGAGAATGGGAGTAGGATGTAGCTGGAAGAATTGATTTAAAACATTTGGAAAAATGGGATGTGAAAAGCTCAGGCAGAAGTGTTTCAGGCAAAAGATTATAAACATGGAATTAGGTAACAAGAAAGCTCACTGACTCGGCACACAAAGTAATTAGTTAAATAAAGACATCTGGAACAGGATGGCAGAGAAGCAAGAAAATGAAAGGTAGGTGGGAGATAAACTAGTG
This sequence comes from Perodicticus potto, assembly GCA_963574655.1. Classification (NCBI taxonomy): domain Eukaryota; kingdom Metazoa; phylum Chordata; class Mammalia; order Primates; family Lorisidae; genus Perodicticus; species Perodicticus potto. The sequence continues at coordinate 71,455 of CAUYRH010038523.1, read as the reverse complement.
TGTTCTTGCTGGGGCCAGATGGTTTTTTCCCCCCTCCTTTACTTGACATATGTCTTTTTAAACCACAATCCCAAATATTGCACACTTCAACATGTTATATTTGTTTCTGTAAATACCTAGGGATTTTAAAAGTACATCTGTCACAGCAAATGATTCAAAGACCATCAAAATGATGTGTTTCTAATGGCTCAGCATACCTGTATCCACCTTCCCATATAAATCCAGATCTTATGTTTATGAGCACGTATTTGGGGCCACAACAACAACAGCAAAAATGACAACAAAATGACTATTTAAACATCGTTTTCTAGAGCAACGGAAATATTACTCAGTAAACTGCCACCACAAATATCTTTCTCCATGCTTTTCTTCTCAAGTTAAGACATGAAGGAAGGCCATTTCAGTGGCGAGGGATGGGGATATGTGAGCCTCTGCTTTCCTGTTACTCTGAAGAAATCACATCTGTATGAAGGATGAGAACAGCTCACTTTACGGGGATCCTTCCCCTTTATGCTCAAAGTGTAACTTCAGCCTGTGGAATGTCCTTGCTCATAGCCTGAACTACTCAGGTGGTGAAGATGGTTGCTGATGCCATGGGGTTCAAGGAAGGCACCAAGGAAGAGCCTACGCAACCCCAAATATATTTTACTCTGGCTGGTTAGTTTTTAGAATCAATGATTATCATTGTTTTCCAGAAAAACAAGAGATTCAGCAAATAAAGATATATCCTGATAAAAATATATCATTTTTTTTTTCTCATTTCAGAATACATTGTTTATTCTTCAGGAACTCAGGATACAAAGTGGATGGAAACATTATGTATTTAAATTCTCTCTGGCATGAAAGTGAACAAGGGTAGGGAATCACTTGGTTAGTGAAACAGAATCCTCTTTAAACAGAGAAGATTGTGGGCTCTGTCATTTCCAGAGTCTGCTGATAGTATTGTTACATATTAATAGTATTTATGGAACAACTGGCTAGACTTTGAGCAAACTGTTGTCTTCAAATTGCTATTCTAGAAAAAATATCTTCTCAAAAGCATTCTTCAATGTAGATTGATGCCACCTTGTTTTCTTATTAACCTCTCAAACAAAACAAATTTACATTATTACTATCATTTATTTACTCAAAAAAGTATTTACTATGAAATTACTAATGGGAAGACTTATAAACAAAAGAACAAATGTGCTGAGTTTCCAGGCTTTGAATCTCAGAGTTTAGTTGGAAGAAGACATGAAAATTCCTAAAATAATAAAACAAAATAAAATAATAACGTCTTAAAGAAGTAGCCTAGATTATCTATACACTGTATAATGGGAACACAGACTAAGACTGCCTAATTACCCCTAGGATAAATCAGGAAAGATTCAAAGATACCACGTTTAAGTTGAGTGAGTGAAAATTTTCAAGGAGTAGAGAAGTGTGGATACATAGGAACAGGAAGAGAGCTCATCAAGACAGTGGTACTAACCAGCCCATCGTTCTTATAAGTCATCACTAAGCTGGGGCTGGGAGATGGCCAACCCAATGGGTAAATTTCATCAGGCTGGAACATGAAGTGCTTCCCAGAGAGAACGGTGCATCATGGCTGGAGGCCCTACACATCAGGAAGGCACTGGGAAACTGGGTGAGCAGCTGATGTGAAAGAAAGGATGCCGATGGCAAGGCAAGGGAAACCAATGAAAATAAATTTCGCTGCCTTAATAATTTTTCTTAACTTCAGATTTAATCAATTTCAGTCAACCTAAGCCCATGTATCCAAATTAAGATAACATTAAAAATATGGAAAGATCAAAATCAATACCCATGGCTCTAATAAAGAGGTAAACTCAGCATGTACCATAAAGGGTGTCAAGATCTAACTTTAGGCCTTTTGAATTCTATAAAGTGATGAGCTTTGAAAGCATGCTGTGTCTGCACCAGAATTTTAAGAAACTTGTGAAAGTTAGAGCACACTCCTGTCACTCTGAGTTTGCCTCATTTCTTGTAAATGGTGTCAGTTTGTGAAGCCATTTTCTTTTTTTTTGCTTTGAACTTTTTGGATTGTGTTTGCTTTATAGATATGAAAGTTCACAATGAGGTCATGAAGATTGTGAAAGGCAGCCACTAATTATGGGCAGGCTCTCAGAGAAAGTGGGAATAGGAAGGTATTGCTAGGGCATTGCCACAAAATATGCCCTCAAATCTCTACATTTCAGAAATGATATTTAGAAGCCAAAAAGAAGCTTGCATTTCTTGAAATCAACAGAATTGCTAGAAGCTTCTCTGTAATAATAGACAAATATGAATTTGTTTTAATTAAAAATTTTTTAACATGAGAACTTGGGTACTGGTATGAAAAATAAATGAAATATAAAGCAATTAGTGGTTTCACTAGAAGTAAAGGAACTTTTCTAGGAGACAACATAAAACAGTGTTATTATTCAGAGGGACAGAGAGGAATCTGTGTCACAGATTATCCTGTTTTCTGAATAATATAACTTCTACATCCTTTTATATAAGAGGAACTTTCGACAAGGCTATCATGGAATTAACCTTAGTTTCTGAAAAAGGGATGTCCCACTTTACTGAGAACTCTGAGGAGAAGACTTGGAAGGAGACGGCTTTCCCTGGGCCCTGGGAGTTACACGATGAGGACCAAGTCTCGTTCTCAAATCTTCACAACAATCCCATTCTGCTCGTGAGGATGCTGAGGTTTTGAGAGCTGGAATAACTTGGCAGAGGTTAATCTGAACCCACCTCTGCCTCCCTCTAATGCTCCACTTCCTGGTCCCATCCTGTGGGACCCTGCCAGATGACTTCCGGCGATATCTAGGGAGTGGGCAACCCTGACGAGTGGGAGAACGTGAGGAGTGGGCAGCGAGCCTCTCCCTGGTGAGTGAGGACGAGGGCAGGTGCCTGAGGTCCACGCCAATGTGTAGGATGTCTTCAATGCTTTACATACAGTAACTCAATTCATTTCTCAGCAATCCTGTGAGGCAAATGCGATTGGTGTCAGTCCCATTTTAAAGATAGTTTTCCCAAGTTCACATAACTAGTAATTGCTGGAGCCAGCATTTGAAGTTAGGTTGTCTGACTCCAAAGCATGTGTTTTTTCACTGTCGTGCAATGCACATATACACATTATATATATGTTCATACAAAAATAGGTATATTCATACATGCATATAAACATATACAAATGTAGAAAATTGTTTCTATTTCCTATACCTGTAGCTACTTAACCAGTTCTCGATAGTTCAGAGATTGCTTGGCTCTTTTATTGATTTCTGTGTCATCTTGCTTTTCTCACGGTACTTTCTATTAATCTTATGAAAATGCCGTCAGAACAAATACTTAGACACAATTTGGAGAAATTTAAGGCCATTCATTAGGAAATAGTTAATAAGCGACTACTTTGTCCCAGGCATTGTTCCAGGAAATGACAGAAAAATGGAAAGGTATCAGAGTCTCTGACTTTGAATTGCTTAATGTCTAAAAAGAAGATCAGATGCGAGCTCGAGTAAGAGAAGGGCCACAGGAAGGGTACACACAGAGTCGGGGCGAGACAGAGAGGCAGTGATCTCACCATACAGCACAGATTAAGAAAAGGGCTTCAGGGAGGCTCTGGCATGTCAGAAGGATTTTGGCAGCAAAATCAGATGTGTGCTCTGCTGTAGCCACACTGCCAAGTGCCCAGTTTCTCTTTCCTGAACATCTCTGTCAGATTCCCTTTTTTAACACGCTTGTAGCTCCTAGGGTTGTTTTTTTTTTTTTCTTGCGCTTACTGGAATTGCAATTTTATGGAAATCTCTGGTATTTGATTAGTGTCTATCTCCCCCATTGGCTTGCAGGCTCCATAGGGCAGGGACTACACTGATTTTGCTTGTGTTTTAATCTCTCCTGTCTAGCAAAGTGCCTGTCTCAAAGTACTAAATAAATATTGCATGTGCCAATAAGGCAAGGGGCTGCCGTAGGGAGAGAAACTGTGTGAATTAAGACAGAGACACAGTGCAGACGGGATACCCTAAAGGAACAGACAATTTAGAGGGAGCTAAGTGGGGTCACAAGTGAAGGGAGGCCTCGAGCACCAGGGTAAAGGGGCTTAGTTAAGCTAAGTGCACTCTTGGACAAAGACCATCAGAGTAGCAATGTGAGCACAGTTAGAGGCTAGGATGGATCAACAGGAACATCAATATGGCCCCAGAGGGGTCTCCACTCAGACTCATGCTCCTTTCTCCCACTATAACGTAAGCTGCTGAAGGATGAGGCCTATGGCACTGTATTCCTTCATTCTCTCCCCTCTGGGCTGCATGCTTTGACTCTTCTTTATAAATTTACCAAAGACAAAACTACTAATTCCAACCACCTGTCACTTAAGCAAGTAGAGATTTGAATTTTGCACCCCAGGGACCATTGTTACAGTAGGACAGCATTTATGTCAAGGTGGGGAGAAGAGGTTGGATGTATCCTCAGCAGACCATGTAGGTTGTTCTGTGTACACCCTGCTTTCTGTCACTATTATGCCATGAATGCTGCTCTGACATCTGGATTACAGCCACCAAAAGGGGTATGGTTGGCAGGGATTCTCTGGGGGGGAGCCCAAACCCTGACAACTCCAACTTATTTCTTTCTTCAATTCATGGGCCTAATTTCTTCAAAGTTGATAGACTGTCGCTTAAAATGACTTTTGTTTACCTATTCACTGGTTGGTCCAAGCATGGGATAACCAGTACTTTTCTCATACTAACAAACAGGGCAGGGAGGACAAGTCTGCTTTTTTCTAAACTTGAAGTTGGAACAGAAATCCTGGACAGGGCCACTGTCACTGTTATATTGGTTGTTATCATAAGCAACCAAGGAGGGATCAGTAGTAAAGGTTATATGAATTATTCAATGACCAGAGGACTTAGAGCACTGTAACTGTCAGCCTTATAACTTTCACTGATAATCTTCCCTGTGTCACTAATTGGAGAGTCAGGGTTGATTTCTTATATAAATAAGACTGTTTATAAAGACTGTTTGCTGGGGCAATGGAAGCCTGTAGGCACAAAAAATGGCAAACTGCAAATGGCCAGGCTGTGTGTATGCCAGGCATTTGAACCATCCCCGAAGGACTACTACTGAAGGAGTAGAGACTGAAGACATAGAAGCAAGTTAGAAACTTGGGAGACTAAATAATAGCTCAAACACTACTGAGCCTGGAAAGGATGAAATAAATGTGAAAATGTTCATTGACAAAGAGCAGGCAAGGTTTGATATAGCCGGAAAAGATTTAAAGGATGCAGAGATGATTCTAGTATTTTGAGCCAGAAGATGCTGGTAAAATTGATAGAAGGTGAGGGCAGAAGAAGGTGCACACTGAGATGAGAGGATACTGACCCTGAATTGGGTCAAACTGAGTTCAAGATCACAGGGTGGGGGGGATGACTCACCTGAGCAAGTGGAGGGCAGTGTTGTTCTGGACTTAAAAATAAAAGATTCTCTCCAAGCCAAATAGAGAGCTTCAGACAAACCATAGGAAGAGAAGTGACCTGACAGTTAACACAGATAATTGGATGCTGCAATATTTACAAGGAAAGGACAGTTTAAGAAAGAAGCTGGAAGCCTCAAGTTCTGCAGACAAATAAGGAGATATGAGAGCTGAGAACACCTTGCAGGATTTGATCACAATAAAAGAGGTATCTGTGTGGAGCAGAAGCCAGACCATGAGTGGTGAAGGAGTGAGACTAAGGCCTCAAAGGCCATGGATGTAGACTGTAGACTTTCAAGAATTTTGACAGTGAAGGAAAAGAATGTGCTATGGTGACTATTTGGTAGGCCAACCCTATATAACAAAAAGATTTTGAAACAGGGAAGGTCTGAACATGTTATAGGTGGGGAGATGGTATGATAGAGATGAAAAGATAAGAAAATTCAAAACATAAGAGAGAGAGAATTATTCATGAAGACTTGCTTTAGAATTGGCCTTAAAGCAGTAAGATGAAGACCAATATTCACAACTAGGATAGAAGATGATTCTTTCTCTGAAGCAGGAGACATGAGATAAAAATGAGGGGAAATACAAGAAGAGTTTATGGAGAAGAAAGGTAATATTACAATGTTTACATTGAACTGTTGCAATCTTTTCAGCCATAATAGGAATCAGTCATTTTTCTTAGTAAAAAGAAATGCATTCAACATCTGTACTAAAGTTGGGTGAACACTTTTATCAACCATATCTTTTATTTTCTGTGTTCTGATACTTTTGATATCTGGAAGGACAGCCCTGCCCAGGGTTAGGCAATTTCTAAAGAGTAAACAATCGTGCAACAGGCATAATTTTCAAGTGCAAACCAGCCAATTCAGAGCTCACAGTCCCAGCCACCTTCTTTACTGAGCTCTCACGCTCTGGACCACATCCACCTGCTCTAATCACCCCTGGCTGAGATACCAGACGAAAAAGGACAGCTCCTGGGCCTGCCCAGGAACCCACTGCAATTATTCAGCCTTGCCAGTCCTAAACCTGCTCACCCAGCCTTCCCATTCCTACTTGAAAAAACTACAATAAAGGCTCTTGCCCCCAGTTTCCCCTCCCTCCACCTCCTGAAGGCCCCTGTTCTTCTCCTTGTGGCTCTGTGTGGTGGCATGTCATGTCCCCTCCTCTTGGGGACTCTGATCACCAAACTTTCTTTTTAATGTCAATCATCTCTTGATCTGTTGGACTTCTCACGCCTGAACAGTAATAAAACCAATTAAAATAGTACCCTGCAATTATGTACATTACACTAGTACTTAACAGTATACTTAATTTACAAAGCAGGCAGGCTTAAATGGTGGCTTGCAAAAGGAAGTAGAATAATTGTTCCCCATTTGAAGTTTTAGAATTATTTTGTATGATTATGGACATTTTCTGATTGCCTGAATGATCGTAAATAGTATCAATCTGGGATGAAATTTATATATATATTTTTAAATGCACAAGTCACAGCATGTGTGAAATTTGAAAATATTAATATATTCTATGCATTACAATTGTAAGGCTTGTAAAGGAAGAGTATCTGGACTACCAGTAACAAGGAAATTGAATAGAACTTTTTACATAAAAAGAGATATCATTTCCACTACCACCCATATTGAGTAAACAACTGAGCAAGGGGTCATGAGTGAGTCATGCAAACTACAGCAACCTGCTTTCTGTCTACTACTGTGTGCTTTTAATTCATGGCACTGACCTTATTTTGGAAGTGATTTTCTTTTGATGGATTGAAACACAAGGTTGTTTCCCACTGATTCTGAGTAAGTGTCTAAATGTATACTTCCCTGTTGCATTCTGACATATTACACATAGTTTTTAAATGGTTGTTTTCTTATAAAGAAAGACCTGAGTCAGCAGTGGGAGACATAATCACACTGTAAGTGATGAGCTTGAGACTGAACTGAACCATACTTACTGTTCAGCATATGAGGACGGCAATAGTGTGGCTGAGCCATCTGTAGGGTCAACCTGTTATATTACATGCATTCCTTGTCTCCCCCGAGTGGCTTTGTCATAATGAGTGGAGATTTTTATAAATTACATAATTACTGGTTGTTTTTAAATATGGCACCAATGACAAAAGGTTACCCCAAAGCTCTAGTTGGAAGATTGATGGTCAATGGGGTGACTCGGCTTCCAATCAAATTATACTTTGTGCCAACATGGATAAAGCACAGCGCCTGGGACTTTCATTTCAGCTTCACTTTGGATTCTTAAAATTCTGGTTATTTTGATATTGCTTAATGGATCTGCTATTCCACTTATCTAAATATTCTAAAGGGCAGATGTCATAAAACAATCAAAAAAAACCCCATGAGTTCATAAGGAGAATAATTATCTTTGGCTCTCATTTTCTATTATATTATATTTTCTTTTTGATTGTTTATAGAAATAATAGTATCCATACACAAAACCTAATGGTTTTAATAATAAAAAGTTTTTCAAAGGTGGCTGTGAAAGTATTTAATGCTTTAATTATGGTAATGTTGATCTTTACCATTTCAGAGAGAGGAAATGTTTATATATTGCTCTGGTTGAAACTGCATGCTAAATTAATAAGGTTTTCTGATTAGTTCATAAAGAGAGTTTTAGTGAAGTGCTCTGCTTTCCTTCAGGAAAGACTCTATCAGTTTAAGTGTCTGTTATTTCTGTTATTCCTATGAGTTCCTACTCACATAGTAAGTTATAAAAAAACACACAAATGACCATTTTTCCCCCAAAGTTATAAAAAAGTTTCTGTTTCTGAAATTGTAAAAACTCTTTGTGTCGAAATTGCAGCTGATTTCCCTGACAGCATTGAATGGGCATCCACGTTCTTCCAAAGCTAAGCACACGACCCCAGGATCCCTCTCAGGGCCAGCATGGATTCCTGTTTAGCATTATGTTTGCTTAATATTTAGTAAGGATCTCAGACTCTTGAGAAAATCTAGATCATGAACTGAATAATGAAGAAAAGACTTAATTTTATTACCAGTTAGGGTGTTTATCTGAAGAAAATGGTTTTTCCTTTGCTTTGTTGATATGTCAGCCTCTAGAAATAAAAGAGTAAACATGACAAGCAAAAAAGGGCGATGTATTTGACGTTATTTGTTTGTTTGCCAAACTTATTTTGCCAAATAGAGGCAGTACTACCAGGATGATCATATGAGGTTTATGGGGAAAAAAATAAAAGAAAGGAGGAACAAGAAAAAAGAAAAAGCCTTTGAAAATTAAAACGTCAGACTGACACACTGATGGATTTGTTGGCACAGCGCTATGGAGAAGAGAGAGAAAGAATACTAGGAGTAACACGGAAAGGAGTGACGCACCTTGTAGAAGACCAGCAGATTCCGTGGAGGAACATGTACTTTTCCCTTTCAATGAGCAATGCCCTACGTCGGGAGCTGGTGAGCTTTTCTGTGATGAAGCAGGGAGCAAATACGTTGCATTCGGTAGGCCGTGCCGTCTCTATTGTTGCTACCCAGCTCTGTCATTGTAAAGGAAAAAGCAGTCACAGATAATAAATGAATGGTGTGACTCTTTTCTAATAAGACATTTTTTATGGACTGTGAAATTTAAATTTCATTATTTTCATGTGTCACAAAATATTATTCTTTCAGTTTTTCTTGCATTCATTTAAATATATAAAAATTATTCGTAGCCCACTCGCTGGTAAAAAAGCAGGAACACTGGATTTGACCCTTAGGTTGTAGTTTGCTAACCCCTGCTCTAATTAATAACCTTATTTTCGAAAAGAGTAGGCATGTGTGTGTGCATGCGCATTTTAAGAAAGGAACAAACTGTATTAAAATTAAAATTGTAATACTCGAGTCACGTTTGGCTTCCCCAATTACAAGAGGTGCTCAAACGTGACTTGCATTCATCTTTTGTTATTGGTATATACGGAGTATTACAATCTTATAGTTTTTCCATTTCTTAAAATATGCATTTTTTTTGGCATTCTCTGTATATGTGAATTCTAATGCTACATTTTTTAGTAGAGAATTCAGGCCTATACTACACTTCTGTTTTTATTAAACATAATGCTTGCAATCATGTCCAACGCTTAGCCCAAATGACGGCGACAACCTGTCCATTTATGAGATGGAACCCCAGACAAATGAAGAGCTGTTGATTTAACTGATATTCGGGAGTTCCCCAAACCCTGCCTCAGTTTCTATGCATTAAGGGTAAGCTTTATTCGTTGTTCGCCCTGTAAGATTTTAATTTGTTGGGAGAATGTGGTAGTTTTCCCTACTTCTTTACCTCTTCCTTCCCCTCTTCCCTCCTTCCTAGCCATTTTCTTTCCCTGCTTATGTCATCCTTAGTTTTCGCAGGACGAAAGGGATTTTTAATTTGACAAGAGACAGCGAGAGAGAAAATGGCAGAGAGACGAGAACTCATAGGGCCAGAAAGGTGAGAGACAAAGGCCAGGTTGAAAGAGATGCATAGACGGAGGTGGTTATCAGGGGGCCAGAGCAATCTCTGCCCTGATTTCTCTTTGCTGCTTACCCTTCCTCGCCTCCCTCTTTCTCCTGCCTCCCCCCAACTATTCACCTGCTCTATTCTGGCATCCCAGCTCCATTTCTTCCCTGTATCTAATTTCTTACTTCTCTCTGATCTTCTTCCTATACTGTTTGCTTCTCAGCACTGTGCCAGGCTTATGTTTTTGAGTGTGTCACTACAGTGGGCCTTTCACCTCCAGCTAGTGACCCTGCATGCCACAAGCCTGGCCTGCTAGTTGACAGGCCCTGCAGGGCAGCACCCCTCTCTCTGAAGGCCCTGACTCTTGATCATTGTGAACTTTCTCTCTTGTGTTTGTAGAAAAATATTGTCCTTCTGGGCTTGTACATTTGCAAGGCAAATGACTATTCTGGCTCTTTCTGAAGTACAGAATTTAGTTTTTATCATTGTTTCCAACACTCTTTATTGACTGGTCTGAGTATTAACTCACATGGGCTTATAATACCACATTGGGACTCAAATTGATGGGTTCACTTATAAGAGGTTTTTTTTTTTTCCTAATAAGTGAACTCATTAATGAGGAAAATTAAAAATAACTTTCATTTTTAAAGCTGAAGTAGCATATGTTCACTATCCAGAATTTAGGGTATTTGATGGGATCTTACCTAATGTGCACAATGAAAGGGTATATTTCAAAATAACTAAGAGTAAATTATAAATGTCTTACTACAAAAAATAAGTAAGTGAAGTGATGGTTATGTTAATCAGTTTGATTTAAGCATTCCACATTATATATCAAACATCATATTGTACCCCACAAATGTATATGGTTATGATTTTCATTAAAAATTAAATAAAAAAGTAAAAGTTACTATATTGGTACAGCAATTTTTGGATCTCAAAAAAAAAAAAGGAATTTAGAGTATATTTGAGTAAACAAAAGTCAGAAATCATTGTGAATTCCATTACTCAGATGTAGCCAATATTACAATTTGAGCATGCAGTCTCCCAGAGTTTTGTACTAAACGTAAGCCTGGGTAGGTTTATATGTGTGTATTAGTCATAATTCAGTCAGAGAAGCAGAGCCTCTTGGAAATTATGAGGTCTGATAGTTAAGGTCCCAAACTCATTGCAGAAAAAGTGCTATATATCTCTTTGTAGAATATCAGTACAATCACCTTCAAAGTACTCCTCTTGGCCCTCTGATAACCATAGTGATATTCAACAATGAGTTTGTGAACTTTATTTTCCAACCTTGTACATATTCAGAGATTTAAACTTTCTCAATAATGGGAGCTGCTAAAACTCTCTAAGTCTATCATGTTTACATCTGGTTTGAAAACCTTTATCAAGCTAGACACAATTTCTGAACCTCAACTTCTCATCTGTAAAATGAGAATAGTAATACTTTCCTTAAGGATTGTTAAATATTAATATTAAATATTATTGATTTTAAATGAGATAACATAGGTAATATGCCATAGTTCCTGGCTCCCAGAAAAACTCAATAAATTTTAGCCATGATTATTGTAATAATTATTACTTTTTCCATCACTGCCATTTAGCTTATGCAGGTTTTCTGGACCTGTAATATGGAGCTGTTAATACTTAGCTCCATGTGCTACTATGACATTTAATGATACAGTAAATCTAAAATTGAGTAAATCCAAAATATACAGCACAAAGTCCTGTATGAAGAGAGCATTAAGTAGAAGTCTATGGTTCTCTTAATACTAAGGTTACTTTAGGGTTCAAAGCAGCCTTGCCATGTGTTTATCTTCCATTGAGCTTGTCTTCATACATCCTTGAGGTGTCTTTTATCAGCATGTTGAAACATCTCTGCCACCCTATTCTTGAAAAACTTTATTTATGCAGCTCAATTATATTTATTTTTGTTTTCTTTCATTGTAATGAATTTCTATTCCATATCTCAGAATGCCAATATTTTTTTCAAATTTGATTCTGAGTCTAAAATGTTAGCTATTCTTCCTTGAGTTTTCATGCTTCCTAGAATTCATGTAAGATATTAGGCTGGGCCTTATAAAATTCTGGTTTTGTAAGAAGTGGTGACATATTGAAATGTGGTTCAAACTAATATTTGTTAGAGTTGGAGAGAACAGAACCAAGGACATGATTTTGAACAATCTCTTTCTTACTCAAGTTGACCTTTTGGGGGTCATGAATCTATTTGAGAATCTAAAGCAAGCTATTTTTTTCCTTTCCAGAAACACACACACTTCTTTATATCATCTTTTGTCTTGCAACAGGCATCCATTTCTTTCATGGAGACAGAATATAAAACAATTTTTCTTAAAAAAAGAAAAGGTCTCCTATTATCATCTTTAATGTGAAAGGCTCATTTGTTAAAAAAAAATCAATATAAATCGTGTACAAAACTAAAAATTTAAACCTTAATGATACTCGACTATAACCTTTAATGAGAAGACAGCTATTTTTTGTCTTGAATGGGAAGTAAACATCGTGGAATGAACTCACATAGCTCTGTGAAAATTATCTTTTGACAATCAATTTTGAGTTTTCATTTCTCTGCCTACAAATGCTGGAAACTTCAACTGACAAATGTCTGTGAGAGCAGAACAAGTGGAATGAGAACCCTCATTATTGGTTTTACTAGATGAGAATAGGCTTGTTTCAAGGAGGAATGGAATTACTAGCTCTTCAGGAGGAATTTATACCATATCCTGTCCTGCGCTCTCAAGTCAGGGAAATGAACTTTCATAAGGTCTGCAAGTCAGCAAATCAAGGATTATGAATCTACATCTCACTTTCAGGTCATCTGAGGAGAAGTAATTTAAAACATTCCCAGGCATTTCCAGGTGTCTGTAAATTTTGGCTTGCATAAAAATTGACAGAGCATTATGGCTTTTGATTTCAGCTTAAGGAATCACTTCTCCAGCAAAGGGAAAGTTTTCAGGTTGTTTGGCTCCAGTCTTTTGTTCCAGATTATCTATTCAGTCAAAGTGCTTCATAGTTTTAAAATAGTATCTACGTGGACTGACTCTAGGGCCTTAAGGAAAAGGTTCGCATTATTCTCACGGCCAAAATTTCCTTTGAGTAAGCCAATTCAGAATGACATTTTCCATGCCAAATGGTTCTATGAGTGGATTTTCTTTGTCAAATAAAAAGGGCGATGGGTGTGTGGGAGTTTGGAACTCTGTCTAAAGTCAGGAAAGCTTGTATGAAAATTTTTTTCATCTTTATGTTGCTCTTCCTTTTGAGGTAGAGAGGATCTCATTCTGTCACCCATGCTAAAATGCGATGGCATCAGTCTAGCTCACAGCAACCTCATACTCCTGGGTTCAAGTGATTCTCCTGCTTCAGCCTTCTGAGTAGCTAGAATTACAGGTGTGCACCACAGTGCCTGGCTAATTTTTTTTTTAGTAGAGATGGGGTCTTACTCTTGCTCAGACTAGTCCTGAACTCCTGAGCTCAAGCGGTCTTCCTGCCTTGGTCTCTCAGAATGCTAGAATTATAGGCATGAGCCTCTGCACCCAGCCCAAAATAGTATTTCTTCTATATCATACAACAGAACCTCATATTATGCTCCAGTATTGTGAAAAACCTTGGCAAAGTAAATTCTATCCCCAAATATGATACAAATCACTTTCATGGGAGTAGACGAATATTTCAGGCTGCTGACAAAGCCTCTACCTTCAATGCACCCTGACATAAAACATTAGATCCATAATTATAGGTAGAATTTGTTTCATCAATCTTCCCATCAACCTACCTGAGAAGTTCCTGATCCTCAAGGACAAGTCAAGCAGAAGTGGCATTTACTTGTCCTTTTTTGTTGTTTCTCATGGAAAGAGCATAATACAAACACCAATCACCTTCTCAGGCCACAAAAATAGCATAATTATTGTGTATCCTATTATAGTACTTAAAAGATTAACAGCAACAATCATCCTATCACCAAAAATTCCTAATTGATACAACATAATGATCTCCATTTTTAATAACAAATTACTTTGCAAATGCTTGCATTAACTATCTTATAATCATTATACATCATCATGATTATTGGTTAAATAAAACAGGTGTCTATAGAAACTTTGCTGAAAATTTGCCCTTTAAATTTTCCAAAACTAAATATAAAAAAACAAACATAACTTAATTGTTTATATCCTCACCTTGATTTCAAATAAATAAATACATTTCCCAAAAGTAACAGCACTTGGTCAGTCTTTCAATTGGCTAAGCCATTACTGAGAGAGTTTTTTTAATCCATTTTATATTCTTTTTTATCCACTTACCCAATTTACATTGCAGTTATATGTCATCTTTCAAACTCTTTCCCATGGGCCATAATAAGGTTAATATGGATTATTATTTTCATCTTGTTTTTACTGAACATCTATAGTAGAATTTATCCTCTTCCCAGGCCAGTTTCTCCTACTTACTCAAATGTTTTGTGGCTTCTCTTCTAACTGCTCCAAAAAATTGGCATTCATCAAGGTTTCTACCTAGCCAACTGTCCATAGTGCATTTTCATAAGATACTCTGAACATGGATTTCTATTTTCAAGTTCAAAGATTTTCTTAAGAATAGCATTTGGTAAATAGTATTATTGATTGTCCCCCCATTAGTAGATCCATTTCTGTCTAAAAGTGCTTTTCTTCCATTGTGTATTCCTGTCCGCGAAACCCTCCTACAAAGAAGTATCAGTGTTGCATAGGATGGTATTTACTTGTTGGTATCTACAAAATTTTAATTGTTTAAAGTTTTTACTTAGTGAGTAGCTTATAAAAATAAGGAAAAATTAGAATATTTATCATTTTCTACTATGTATTTTGAACTTCCTATGCAATTATCTTTATTTCTATATCATTTTTATTGCTCACTGTAATACTTCTGTTTTCATTATTGCCTGAAATTATTACTTTGCAGCTTTCTTTCTTTTTTTTAACTTTGCAGCTTTCTTAATCATGTTAAGGAATCACAATTTCCTCAGAATTTTCAAAATTTCCCTTGTCTTTTTATAGGAGACCAAATTCAATAATTGTAAGTAAATAGTTTTCAAAAGTTTTAAACTGTGGATCCTTCATTTTCCATTAAGGAAATCACATCCAGAGCCCTTATATTCTACTCTCGTTTCCAGACCAATGCCTTTCTACTAGAAGAAGAAATGAAAACACTACCTTTTTATCATAAAAGTGAAGACCTTCTAGTTGAAGGATCTATGTGTGGGGCGGGGGTGTAGAATTTGTTCTCTAGGTCAAACCTCTGTGTCTCTATAGAGTCCAGCAATAAACAACTTGGAAACCAATTTTGGAAGCTATGATCAAGTTAAGCAGTCTTTTATGGAGATTTCTTTTGTTTATTCTCTAGGTGTTCGTTGCAAATCACAGTGCTATCCACTCCTTATATCCTACTCTAGTTTTCAGACAGATATCTTTCTACTAAAAGAAGAAATGAAACTACATTTTTATCCTCAAGTTTATGAAAAATACCCAAGAGCCCACTCTAGGTAGCTTCTGGTGATCACATTCTTATCAACACAAATAGACACATATAAACACCAGTTTGCCTTTAAAAAATTTTGGAATTGTACAGAAGCTTTTCCGTTGAATTAAGTCCCATTTGTTTATTTTTGCTGTTGTTGCAATTGCCACGGAAGTCTTCTTCATAAAGTCTTTCCCCAGGCCGATATATTCAAGTGTTTTCCCCACACTTTCTTCAAGCATTTTTATTGTTTTATGTGTTAGATTTAAATCCTTTATCCATCTTGAATCAATTTTTGTAAGTGGGTCCAGTTTCACTCTTTTCCATGTGGATATCCAGTTCTCGCAGCACCATTTGTTGAATAGGGATTCTTTCCCCGCAGTGTATGTTCTTGTTTGGTTTATTGAATATTAGATGGCTGTAAGATGTTAGTTTCATTTCCTGGTTTTCTATTCGATTCCAAATGTCTGTGTCTCTATTTTTGTACCAGTACCATGCTGTCTTGACCACTATGGTCTTGTCTTGACCACTATGGTCTTGTAGTACAGCCTAAAATCTGGTATGCTGATGCTCCTGGCTTTGTTTTTATTACTAAGAACTGCCGTAGCTATACAGGGTTTTTTTCTGGTTGCATACAAAGCAAAGAATCATTTTTTCCAACTCTTGAAAGTATCATGTTGTTATTTTAATAGGGATGGCATTGAATTGGTAGATTGCTTTGGGAAATATAGACATTTTAACAATGTTGGTTCTTCCCAGCCATGAGAATGGTATGTTCTTCCATTTGTTAATATCCTCTGCTATTTGCTTTCTTAGGGTTTCATAATTTTCTTTATAGAGGTCCTTCACGTCTTTTGTTAGGTATATTCCTAGGTATTTCATGGTGAAAAGCTTCTGTACAGCTAAGGAGAGAACAACCAAAGCAAATGGACAACCTACACAATGGAAAAGGATATTTGCATATTTTGAATCAGACGAAAGCTTGATAACTAGGATCTATGGAGAACTCAAATTAATCCACATGAAAAAAGCCAACAATCCCATATATCAATGGGCAAGAGAGATGAATAGAACCTTCTCTAAAGAAGACAGTCGAATGGCTGGCAAACATATGAAAAAATGCTCATTATCCCTAATTATTAGAGAAATGCAAATGAAAACCACCTTGAGATATCATCTAATCCCAGCGAGAATGGCCCACATCACAAAATCTCAAAACTGTACATGTTGGCACAGATGTGGAGAGAATGGAAGGAATACTTTTACAGGGCTGATGGGACTGTAAGTTATTATAATCTTTTTGGAATGAATTATGGAGAACCCTCAAAGAACTCAAGCTAGATCTCCCATTCAATCCTGCAATCCCATTACTAGGCATCTACCCACAAGGAAAAAAATCCTTTTATCATAAGGATACTTGGGCTAGACTTTTTATCACAGCTCAATTTACAATCACCTAAACAGCCTAAATGTCCACCAACCCAGGAATGGATTAACAAACTGTGGTATATGTATACCATGTAATAGTATTCAGCCATTAAAAAAGATGGAGACTTTACATTTTTTTCTATTAACCTGGATGGGTGTGGAACACATTATTTTTAGTAAAGCATCACAAAAATGGAGAAGCAAGAATACTATGTATTCAATTTTGATATGAGGACAATTAATTACCTAGTATATGGTAGGGGGTGGGGGAAGGGGAGAGCAAAGAGAGAGAAGGGAGGAGAGTGGGGGAAAGTAAGAGCAGAGAGAGGGAAAGAAAGGGGGAATGGGGTCGCAATGTGCAACACAGTTTTTGGGTCAAGACACAATTGTAAGAGGGACTTTACCTAACAAATGCAATCAGTGTAACCTGGTTTCTTATACCTTCAATGAATCTCCAACAACAACAACAAATTTGGACTTGAATCAAGTTAAAATGTCATTGAGCTGGGGACCTTGCACATAATGTGAATAATATGGCTCCTTGGTCCACACACATCCTCTAGTTGTATTTGCTTTGGTGGCCCTCAGATCTCAAGTGAGAGGCCTCACACACGAAGCCTCTCCCACCTCGGTTCTTCATATCTCCACTCCAGATGGATCAGCAGGTCCTCTTCTCTTTGTTAAAATTCCATCCTTGAAGTTTTATTAGCCCAGTAAGCCAAAAATAGTTATTTTCTTTTGTAAGCCCCAAATTGTACTTCTGTTCTAAAACTACACCTTAATCTTTTTATTACATTTATTTTTATATATTTTATCTTTATCTTCCTCCAAGATGCTGAATGCCTCAGGGATGGATAGCACTCCCTCAAAGTCTCATTGAAAGAATCGATTTCCATAGTGGAGGGGTCTTGTTCATTTATTTATTTAAATGAAAGACACTGGGAGAAATTTGGTAAATAGGTTCACAGAAGAAAGAGAAATCAGAGCAATACAGGCATCATGTTCAGGATTCTGAGATGAAATCATTTGTCTCAATAATAGGGAAAACCATTTCCTCTTCACCAAATGCCAACATCCTCTAGACACTTAAAGGATGGATAAGTTTGGGACCACTGGGAACATAGTCCCAGCATGACATTGGCATTCTCATGGTGGCCCATGTGATCCCTGGCATATGGCAGGCACAGTGAAGTCTCAGGAGGAAAAGCAGCTGGCCAAAGCAGCTAGAACAGGGCTTGAAGAATGTGGAAAATACTACATGGTCTGGCAATGACTATGGCTGAAGGACAAGTCCATAACATATAGGAGAAGCTCGCTGGGTCTGATGGGACAGATGGAAAGGATTTGCAGGAGATTAAAGGTCCTGGTTAGAAAATAGAGAAAAGACCCATGAAATTCAAGCAGTAATATTTAACATAACACGCCCTATATACCAAAACTGGTAAGGGTCAGAGATATTTGAGTTTTACATATAGTTTACAGAGAATGAAAAGCCTTTATTTTACAAATATTTTTTAATACTGGTTTTAAATGCAAGTATCCATTTAGACTAAGGTATAAATAAATAACACATGTATAGTGAGTTGTCTCATGTGTATATGTGTGTGTTTCTCCTCCCAAGAACAGATTTTGCTAAGAGAGTAAAACCGGCTAGCCCAAAGTGAAAGACGACAAAAAAAGGAAAAAGAAAAAGAAAAGGAAAGGAGAGGGTTTTCTAGGGACTTTGAGGAAGTAAGTGTATCTTTTTTCCCAGTTTTACCTATGACTGCCCATTTTGGTGCACTCTATTTTCTATTAACTTAGCACTTTGCCTAACTCTCTGAAAAATAGAACTTGGAAAAAAAATGGGCCAGGCACTGTGGGTTATGTCTGTGATCCCAGCACTTGGGAGGCCAGGGCGAGTGGATTGCCTGAGCTCCCAGGTTTAAGACCCCTGAGCCAGAACAAGACCTCATCTCTAAAAATAGCCAGGCAATGTGGGGGCACCTGTAGTCCCAGCTACTCGGGAGGCTGAGGCAAGAAGATCACTTGAGCCCAAGAGTTTGAAGTGGCGTGAGCTATGACGTTACAGCACTCTACCAAAGGTGACAAAGTGAGACTGTCTCAAAAAAAAAAAAATGCTTTGGTCCCCAAATTGAAAATAGTTGTTATAAAACTATGGAAATAGTTAGACTATAAAGATGACTATAAACAGATGTCTCTAAAATAGTGTAAAGCCCACAAAACCTCTAATTTCCTGCTATCACTGGAGCACTCCCCTTTGGGTTCTGACTATCAGCTTTAGGTGTCCAGGTGAACTTGAACAAATAGCTAGTGTGTACATTGTTTTTCCTTTTCTATAACCACAAGTATTTAGAAGCTAGTGGATGTCTGGATCATCTCTAAACCATCTTTCACCCAGTAATTTCTCTGTTTTGGATAAAGTTGTACCAATGCCTACACCAGTAAGTTTTTACTAGCCATGAAATTTAATGGAACTATCTGGATCCTTTTGCATTTTATAATGGAACATCAGCTTATTATTGCCTTATTTTTCATTTTAATTTGATCTTTTTTCAACACTTTTGGAAGGGGATAACTTAAATCAGTGTTAGTTATGGTCTTAGGTGACTGCGCTGACAAAATGGAAACAGAAAGATGTCTGAGCCAATAAAACCATCTGGGCTTTCATGTTTTAAAAACCTCAAATCTTGTAAATCATGCCAACAAATTTCAGGCCATTTAAACTGAAACAAGAGGAAAAATTGTCTTTGTTTTGGTTGTACTTTTTCATATATATATGCTACAAATATATGTATTTGCTACATATATGTATATATACTACAAATATGTTAGGACATACTTCCCTAACACAACACTTATTCACCACTACACTGCTTTTGAGAGTTGAACAATTAAGGATGATACTATTTAAAACTTGAAGAAATAAATAACAAGATAAGCATTGTCAACTGAAGAATCATGAACATCATAAAAGTGAAAAGGAGAGTTTTATTTCTCATAAAGGGTTGCAGCCCACAGTCTGGCCATCCTGTAGGCTACAAAGCATAGACTTGGGCAGAAAGTGAGAGCAAGCACTTGGAGGGAGGGATGGATAAGACAGGAGTTTATGCTGAACAGGTCTGCTAAGTATGCATATTCAACAGATTACAGGAGGAGCCATGAATATTCACAAATGGGAAATGCACATATATGTAATAGGCTAACATTTATGTAACATGCATCTTATGTTCATTTGGGGGTGTAATTATAAATGTATTACAATTAGCCCCTGTACATTGAAAGGCGAAGCAGAGGACATGAAGACTGTCAGGGCACTGTCACCACAGACTAGCCAGAACCACTCCATGATCAGTGGTCTCTTACCAGGAAGGAAAGATGGTCGGCAGCTGTATTGTAACCGCAAAATAGGAAGAGCAGGATCAGGTAGTTGGTTGAATTCAGTAGAGGAGCAAGTCTTTTGAAATAACTGTTTTCTGTTTAACCCTTAGAGAAGAAAGCCTCATGGTGGTTAGCAAGGGAGAGGGTATAATGAGGTGAGGCATGTCTAACCTCCTGTCCCATCATGGCTGGGAACTCAGCTTTTAAGGCTTCTCTGGGGTTCTATTGGCAAAGAAAGAGTCGGTTCATTTGGTTAGTGACAGCTTAGGATTTTATTTTTATTTCTCGGTAGTTACTAGTAAGGCATAGTGACATTTCTAAACCTAATGGTCACGAGTTCTTCTTGGAGTTCATCTTGCTACTTGGGCCCTAGAGGAAGTTAAGACTGCTCCACTGGTACCTAAGTACTCAGTTTGTCTTCCTGGTAATGCGCAGAAGTGTTAAGGGGAGAGTATGGCCCTATCTTTCATTGAGTTGAGGATTAGTTAATCCGAGGGTCACTTTGCCTCAAGATTTCTTGCTCTGTGAGATAATAAGTCTTCATTGCTTAAGGCACTATGAGTAGAGATTTCTCTTATTTACATTCAAAAACTTCTCGATACATTATTTAATCCAGGTTTCTTTGTCTAGTCAATGGAAATGATAATATCTTTCCAGCATAATGCCTTTTATATAGAAAATATGGATCAAACAAGACTAAACATTTCTGGTGGAGAATTATTTCCTGAAGAAGTGAGTAAGATGAGTGAGAAGATAGTCCAGAAACATTAAAAGCAAATCAGTGCTCTCTATTGGACAAATGTTTCCAAGAACATACCATTTAGGAAGTTGCTATTCACTCACTCCTAGATTCCAGAGTTAGTTAAATATAAGTTTCTTTATGGCAGAAATATGCTACATTCTCTTACTTTAAAGCTCAGAATATTTCATGTGCTATTGAAAGAGATTAAGTCTACTATTTTTTTTTCTTTTTTAGTGGAGAGAATGAAAAATATCTGAAGGCACAATAGCTATACCCATTGAGTTTTTTGAAGTGTATGTTAATACCAGCATATGATTTTTCTGCTCTAATTTCTTCTTTGGGCCTACCAATTGAAAAATGTTTCTGGAAGATGATGTAAGATGCCTGTTTATAATGCACAGGGTTGGGACAATTAGGATGGAATTTGGGAAACTCCAGCCTGAGGGTAAAAGGGTAGTGCTAGAATCTAACAGGCTTCAACTTAATTGGAAACAGGACTTGGAAGAACTCTTTAAGATTCTGGAATGTAATACTTCCTCTTGTTCATCATTTTTGTTTTCTTAAACTGGTAAGGATTTGTTTGCTTGCGTTCAAAGTCAGTAATGACATGAATAATGTTGAAACATTGAAATGGAGTCTGTAGCCAGTTTGGAGACAGGCAGAAGATGGTGAACTTAGGTACAGCTTTGAGGAGGTACAAACAGAAGAAAAGTAGAAAAAGAGGCTGATTCAATCTGCAGGGTTTTCCCACGCGCTTTTCAATAGACTAGCCAGAGTGTGGTTCTTTTTTTTTTTTTTTTTTTTGAGATAGTGTCTCATTATATCACCCTCGGTAGAGTGCTGTGGCATCACAGCTCACAGCAACCTCAAACTCTTGGGCTTAAGCAATTCTCTTGCCTCAGCCTCCCAAGTAGCTGGGACTACAGGCATCTGCCACAACACCTGGCTGTTTTTTTGTTATTGTTGTCATTGTTGCTTTAGCAGGCCCTAGATGAGTTTGAACTCACCAGCCCCAGTGCAAGTGGCTGACACCCTAACCACTGAGCTATAGGTTCAGAGCCAGCCTGTGTGGTTCTTGAAAAGAAGGCCTTGGACAAGTAAAGCACAAGAGAGGATGAAAAGGAGAAAGACCATTGTTTAGGAATATAGTAAGAACCTAGGAGGTCTGTGCCCCATGGAGCTATTTCTGAGGAGTGATCTAGGAGTGCTGTAGAAATCTGCATCAGCAAAGAAGGAACCTATTTGTTTCAGAGTCAATCAAAACAATGGGGGTCCATCTCGATGGAGTGAACCTTCTAAAACATTGGAGTCTCAAGACAGTTCTGTTGCTAATAAGTGTGTGACTATGTTCAGTCTCAGTCTTACATTTCCAAGGTCTTAGATTCTTTCTTCGTAAATGAGAATGTTTCCAAGTACCTTTCTAACACTTAATGGTAGGATGCCCCTATTTGCCTTAAGAAAGCAATTGGCTAGGGGATTATGAGAAAAAACAAAAACAAATACAAATGGCTGTGGTAATACAATCACAAGAAGTATCCTGGAGACAGAGATATTCATTTTGTTCCTGCTCAGACTAAAGTTGCACTTTAATCATGGAATCGAGAAATAATTTGAAGGCTGCTGGAGGCTTGATGAAGCAACAGTAAATTTGGTCCTACCCAAAGGAGGGTGTATGTGTTTGTGTGTGCACACACGCTTTACTTGCTTGTTTTTTTTGGACAAGGAAACTTGCTATTTTAAGATCACCCCATTTAACATCTCCTGGCTTGTCTTAGGGGCAAAAAATTGGTCAATTCTGGGGAAAGGGAAAAAATGAATTAATAATATATGAATATCTTTGACATATGATATAGTTTTAGGTGTTGGTATATGTCTGAGGCATGTCTTGAGGGGTGGATGGAAGGAAGTCAGATTATTCCATTTGTCTGAAAGAAGAGAGAGAACGTCCTTGATGGTTCCTCTGGGACCATTTATGATTCCTCTTCATTGGGGTTTCCATAAAGATTCCTCTAGGACCTCTCATGATTCCTCCTTGTTGAGGTTTCAGTAAAGGTTCCTCTTTCTCTCTCTCTGTAAGAACACTTAACATGAGATTTAACTTCCCCACAAACTTTTAAGTGAGCAATATACTATTGCTAACTATAGGCACAGTTGGGTACAGCAGCTCACCAGTACTTACTCAATTTGCATAACTGAAAATTTATATTTGTTGATTAGCAACTCCGCCCAGCCTCCAGCATTCACCATTTGAGTTTGACCATTTTACCACACACAGTGAAATCAAGCAGCATTCGTCTTTCTGTGACTGGCTTATTTGACTTGGCATAATGTCTTCAAGGTTCAGGCAAGTGAAGGCATTCTTCTTTTTAAGGCTGAATAATATTCCATTGTATGTATAGAGCACATTTTCTTTATCAATTCACTTGTTAATAGACATTTCAGTTGTTTTCATGTCTTAGGTATGCAGAGAGCATACCTTTACCCTCATGCCTGTTACAGCATTGCTTAAAGCCATTGTCACAGCTGGCCTCCTCTCTCCATGTGGCTGCTGGACAATTCAAATAGGGACCCTGAACTTGTTTCAATAAAGATTCCTCAGGGACCTCTTATGATTCCTCCAGTACAATGCTTGTATTCAAGCCCTTAATGCCATTAAGTGTAAAAAAAGAATAACTTTCTTCATGCTACTTACTCCAAGCGGCAATCTTCACTGCAAATAAAAACATTTTTTAAAGGATGTACCTGATTATCTAAACTCAACCATATCTCAATTTCATTAATGAAGTCCAGACTTTTTTTAACACCAAACAAAAAGATGAGTTATGAAGATCAACCTAAGCCAGACATGGTAGAGTAGACGTAAGAAATTGATTTTGGAGCAAACAATAGTTTGGATACTTTGGCTTCCTTTTCATTGAAGTTTTGCCATAGTCAAGGTGCAGAAAACACCTGATGTGCCACTGAACCCATAAGCATTTAGTTTCTGGCAGTATGTCCTTAATTTAAAAGAAAATTTTTAATTCCATTGGCTAACTAAATTAACTTAAGAAAAGCTCAGGTTCATAGGAGGAGCAACTCCTATTCTAGGAGGAAATAGGTTGAGGTTAGATAGTTTCAAATTTCAGTTTAATTTAAGGGAACATATTCTAATCCTAGAACTTTGCCTCGATGGAATGGTCCCTACTGTCATCTTCCAAAAGTCTTAAGATTAGACTGGGTTTCCATTTATATGTACGTATAAAAAAAGATTGAGTGAAAGAGGGAATCTGAAGGCATTCATGCTGAGACTGTACAACCACTTCTTCATGTTGCACAGAGCATCTATGTATTCAATGAAACAATAGGTAACTAAAATCTATTATATACCTCAAGGGTGCTAGATGTTTTCAACATTATTGCATTTAATGCCCACATAATTGAGTTTTTCTACCATTATCTCTACTTTCCTGAGAATAAATTTATGTTCATTTGCGCAAAGTAGGGAAAGAATTAGGCAGAGATGTTTCCAACTCCTGAAACTATGTTCTTAATAAAAATGAACATTAATGATGCACTTTCTGTATACCAGCATCATGTCTAAGCTTTTAATATATGTTATCTCCTTTAGTTTCCAACAGCCTGATAAAGCAGATTCCAATCTTATTCCCATTTAAAGATAAAGGTATTAGGGTTTAAAAGGTTAATAAAATTGTTCAATGAAAAACATTTTGTTAGGAGAAAAAGCAGTATTTGACTCCAGGCACTGTCACCGCACACTTTTAATCATCAGTACACACTTCCCTGCTTCTACACCAGGCTGCCTGATGAATTGTACTAGAGTAATGATTTCTGGCATATTTTTCTAGCAAGAAGTATACCTTCCTATAGGTTTATTTATAAATAAATCCAAATTTATTCACAGATAAAATTTTTAAAATTTGAAGTATTTATAAAACCACACCTTATAAGTTCTAAATCATTTTTAATTTTCAGAACTATCATCAGAACCCTCGTAACAGAATTTTAGGGTGAATTTCAGCATAAATCATGCAACCCTGAAGTCCATGTCATTCTCAGCATCCCAGCCGTACTTTCAATTCTTCCACTCTCAATAAAGAATGCATGTGGGATTGCTACCACTAAGAGTGCTAGTATTACAGAGATAACTTTACATCCTAAACAAATCATTTGGGGAAAAATCATTTATAAAGGTTGGATCTTTATTATTTTGTGTGTGTGTGTGTGTGTGAGTGTCACAGCAACTAATCAAAGCATGCCGAGATATTGCACCCTCCAAGGACTCTTCTATTCTAATATTCTATGAATATGTGTAGCAGATTAATGTTGATCCTTTTGCCCAGATCATTTTGGAACTCATTTTTACAATTTTTGTTTCCTCATTGGAGGACTATTCATGGGTTCTTGGAGCCTGTTGTCAGGGCTGAGAGGCAGAAGTGCTTAGTACTTACATCCCCTACCCTGTGGGCGTCCTTAACCAATGGCTCCCAGGTATGGGAGTATGAAAACTCCAAGCCCCATGACTTGGGTGGGAACTCCTGAGAAGCTGATCTGCAGGATCAGGCTGACTCTGGCCTCTGGGAGACTCTACCTGAGATCACCCTCTTGCTTGCCATCCTCCCCTTCCCTGTCCCACTCCCCCTCCTTCTCCAATTGGTTTTGCCTGGGAGCACTTTGTTCATAAATTGCTTAAATTGGAATCATCCTCTGAAGTCTGTGGGGCACCTACCTGAGATGATAGACCTGGTTCTTCTTCCAGACTGCAGGTTCCAGCAATTACGGTTCTTATGAAAAGCTTCATTCTGAACATTTATGGAAACATCTAGCAAAATATAAGAAAAGAAAGAAAGCAGTAAAGGAAAAAAGGAAGGGATGAGTAAAGGAAGGAAGGTAGGACCAAAGGGGGGAAAGAAGGAAGAGAAGGAATACAACAAAATCTATACAGGGCTCTTCTCAGCGGGGGTAGATGCGCAACATCACTTGTTTGTATCTGTGCTGTCAGTTCTGCTGCACCGAATCCCTCTCCTTTTCCCTTAACAACAACAGTTATCAACCTTCAGTCTGGTTTAAAACTGCATCTCAATTTCAGTTTAAATTGCATCTCTTCCTTCACCTCCAGGAAGGGTTCAGGGAGGCGGTGACTGTTTGAGGACCCAGGATGTGTGTTGGGGGAGGCTTCTGCGGTGGATCTTTCCCCCTTTCCTCCAAAGCATAGCTCCTCCTGTGTGTCGGTGCTGTCAGGGAGGAGAGGGAGATAAAACAATGAGCGCTGACGCAGTCAGCTCAGCCTGCCGCCACAAAATACCAAAGACTGGGGCTCGTAAACAAAAGAAATTACTTTTCTCACAGTCCTGGAGGCTGAAGTTTGAAATCAGCGTGACAGCATGGGCAGGTTCTGGTGGAGACGCTCTTCCTGGTGTGCAGATGGTCATCTTCTTGCTGTGTCCTCACATGGCCTCTCCTGGGTGCACTGTGCGCATATGTAGAAAGAGGGAGGGGGAGAGAGAGCGATCTGGTCCCTTTTTCTCTTCCTTTGTCCTCAAATCCTATTGGATTAGGATTCCTTCCTTATGTTTCTTTTCACCTTAATTGCCCCCTGAAAGCTCTTTCTCCAAATACAGTCAGATTGGTGATTAAAGCATTCATGTGTGCATTTTAGGGAAACGTGGTTTGGTCTAGAGCAGTGAGCATTCTCAGATGTACCTAAATCCTGTCGTAGTCCTCATTTTGTAGGTGGCCACCCCTTCTCTGAGTAGCTCTGATGGGGATCCAGGTTTTTCACAGAGCAGTCACCTCAATGATGGCTCTCTTGGGCACATAGGTGGGTCCTTTAGGCAGCATTATAAGGCCTCTAAGTGTGTAGATCTTTATGGGATAGGGGACTTTAATGTTTCTCCTTTGTCCACTGCAGCTCCTGCCTCCAGAAGTATACGCCACAATTTCTTGTTCCTTGGTCCCCAGTAGGGTGTCAACATAATTGTTCAAAGTCAGCTAAATTCTGTGAGGTCCCTCTGACCCGTGGGGATTTTATCCATTTTCTCTCCAATTCTTTTCTTCAGGGTACCTCAGCAAATCCACTACCTAAGTAGAAACCCAAATTGGGAATAGATATAGTGTCCCTTTTTGAAGGCATCTTTAATCTCCATGAGAGAGTCTCTTAGAGTCTCATGCCAGCTGCTTCTTGAACTTTAGAGAAGGTAAGGTATGAAATAATCTCTGAAGACTAATATGGCTTCCACTATGAGGTCAATGTCAAAGATGCTGATGACTTCCTCCCCACTCTCTATGCCTGAGTCTTTAATACGTAGACATGTGTGTGTATGTAGATAGATAGAGGTAGATGGATGGGTAATTGAGAGGGTGTTGCTCAATTATACACTATAGATCATAGATACACAAATCATACACAGATAATTGCTTAATAAAGGGTAGATAGATGCTAGATAGATGGATAGATATTTAGATAGATTAATATAGAGATGGTGATAGCTACTTATATAGATAATGGAGAGAAATTTCCCCCCTCTAATGAAGCCCTAAAGAAATGAGTTGATCTCCCAATGCTGATAATTCTTTTGACTGAGAGGTCCTAATCATATGTTGTTTTGGCTGGAGAGCAGACATTCACAAACTATTGGGCCCTACAGTAAGGCCAAAGGATCGAATATGATGACCTGTGGCCTGTTTTGTATAGCCTGTGAGCTAAGTATGAGTTTTATCTTTTTTAAGGTTTGCAAAACAACAAAATGACAACAATGACAAGGCCTAAAATATTTACTAGCTCACCATTTACAAAAAAAGTTGACTAACCCTTGCTGCAGAGAGAATTTTGAGGCAATAGGAAAAGTTCCTTTCAGCATCCTATTACACATTTCCCCTGTTTTTTCCAAGAGAGGAGAGACTGGAGTAGAGATTTAGTATTTTCCTTTGGCTCACCCCCAAAATTAAGTTTAATAGTTATTTATTAAGCATATATTGTGAAATTAGAATAATGTTGGGTCACAAAGTGTTACCAAAGAATATACATCATAGGAGTTGACCTTGAGGAGATGTAAACTCAGGAAAACTTAAGTTATACATGTAAAGTGTTCAGCAATAATATAAAACAGTTGATGACTATGCAGCTGACACTAACATTAATTGCTGTGGGATTAAGATGGTTACAAAATCTCCACAGGTTGAAATAACCAGGGAAGAATGAGTCTTGGATTAGACTTTAAGATTGGTTTAAAGATGTATAAATCTTCCCCCCAAATCAGGGGGCCAGGATTTAAGTGCTTGTAATTTCTTGGCACTTGAGAGTCCCAGATATCCAGTGACTTATTAAAATAGGAGATCATTTGTCTTGGAGTCCCAACTGCAGAACCACAGTGAAATTATTCTGAAAGAATTTTGTAAAGGACTTTTGGTAGTGCTACTTGAATCATGGTTCGCATTCATGGTATGGTAACGTGAACTGCACTTACCCTTTCGTGATGTTGCGGAAGCCCATTCCTAGGGGTGAAGGCAGGATTCTGAGGATTATGCAAGTTGATTACAGAGCTCTTAAGCCTTCACATCACTGGGAGAGGAACCACTGCCTTGCAATCACCAACACAGGAATATCAGTTAATCTAAATAATGAGGGAAAAAATAACAATGATGTTATGCAAACACAAGATATCGGGCTGTGCAGAGTGTGTTTTAATCATATGCTGGATGAAGTCAGGTCTCAGACATGTGGGACAAATGATGTTTCATTCTTCTTAACGGATGACGAGCTCTATTTCTATCAAATCTTTCATATTTATCTGGCAAGGTGCTAGGAATGATTGGCACTTGTGCTTTGCCAGTTGTGAGAACATGAAGTTTGATTTCTGAAGTGTTGGATGAAAAGCAATTGTCAAAGACTTCTCTGTACATTTTTATTACCATATTTGTTGATAAACCAATTGGCATATTGTAGAATTTGGCAGACTTGTCCTCTCACAGAGGCTCTGAGAGCCTTATTCGAGGGCCATTTCATTCCACAAATGATTATTTTCACAGGTTATTTTTAGAGACTCTGCTAAAATAACACTTTATTTATATATGCATTAAAGCAGGTTACATATGCCATTACTGTTGTCTTGGGAGGAGATGCCTTCCAAATTACTGGAGCTATGTGTGTGAGTATCTATACCTATATAGATAAAAGTTTAATAATACTACAACAGATGTTTAGATTTTTAAAAGCTGTTGTAGTTTATTATCACTTAAGATAAATTTGGGGAAATTTTTCTTTCCACCAAATACTCATTTTTTTGAGACCTCGCTGGAGGGGAGTGGAACATTACAACTAGAACCGGGCTCTGGGAAATATAACCTCGTCTGTGTTTCATAATGATTTTGAGACTAGATTCTAGTCATAGGGATTTTTTGTCTATTCTGCCAGGGGTATTAACATACTAACGTCCCGTAAAAGGAAAAACAAAACACTAAGAAAAATGAAAGGAAAAACAAGGGTCAAATGAGCAGAGTAACTTCCTCTGTTTGTTTGGCTTTTAAAATATTCTTCTGGAACTCCAAAGCGACCATCATTTCTCTCGGTATGTAATCAAACAGAAGTGGCTGAACTGGTGTGGCCTGCTAACACAACTTTTAAAAAGCGAAACAAAAAAGCCACGGACATTTCAAGAACACTCATTGGGGGAACTATTGCTTAAAGCCATGGATGAGATAGGCATCCAATTTTTGTTCACTAAATCATAGCACTTAAGGAAAAACAGCTCTAGATGTTGTGCTCTCCAAAATATTGACATATCTGTGAAATAGGGCTCAGAAATCAACCCAGCAAGTAGCTCTGAATGGAGATGATTTGATTTCTTAATTTCCAGAGACTTCAGTCAAGGAAAACTGATATAATGAAAAGGTCACAAGTCTTGAAATTAGATAGACCTAGGATTGAATCTCGTTTCTGCCAAGTTAGCTATTTGTCCTTGAGGAGGTCACTTGACTTCTCTGATTTTGTTTCTTCCCTTATAAAGTGATGGTAATGGTCCTATCAAGTGAGAATGTGCCGAGAAGTTCAAGATAATATAAGTAATGCCTGGTTGATTGCCTAAAATTGACTGAGCTTAAGTTTTATTTCCTTCTAAATTCTGAGTTAGGGTTTTTTTTTGGTTACAAAGGAACCCAGGGCAGTAGAGCCATCTCAGTCTAATGGTCTCTCATTTAATCATTTTAAAACACTTTTAATACTTTTTAACTTTAATACAGATTTTCTCGATTTTAACATTTATGTACTTTTGCTGTTTGGGAGATTTTTTAGGTTGTTTCTTTCTTTTCTTTTTTCGTTTTAAGGCAGAGTCTTGCTTCTTTGCCCTGGCTAGAGTGCAGTGGCATCATCATAGCTTATTGCAACTTCATACTCCTGGGCTCAAGTGATCCTCCTGCCTCAGCCTCCCCAATAGCTAGGACTACAGGTGTGCATTACCATACCCAGCTAATTTTTCTATTTTTTGTAGAGATGAAGTCTTGCTTTTGCTTAGGCTAGTTTTGAATTCCTGAGCTCATGCTATCCTCCTGCCTCAGCCTCCCCAAGTGCTAGGATTGCAGGCTTGAGCCAGTGCACCCAGCCATTTCGGTTGTTTCTAAAGAAATTATTTGGGGATTATCACAAACATGTCTAAATACTTAACAATGATAAGGGAAAATAAAGACAACAATATAAAAAGAAGTATATTTAATTACAGAAATGGAAGGGTCACTTAGGTCAGTACTTACTTGGAAGAGCCTCTATGACCTTTTTGTCAAGAATCATCCTAACTCTTGTCAGACCTTCCCATGGGTGGCAAGGGTCACAATCCTTGGCAGAGGGTCTGCTCACACAGGGGTGGGGAACCTACAGACCTCTAATTTCAAGATCGTTCTTTTTTGAGCACCACAGGAAACAAGAAAAGCTTCATTTTTATACCCCTTTTAATAAAATTACTTCTTTTGAAAAATTTGGTCAAAGGGCCACACACAAGAGTCTTGCAGGCCACATGTGGCAGATCCCCCATCCCTGTCTGGAGCTGACTTCCTTCCACGTGGCATTCATAGGTACACTTCCCCCTCTGTTCTTTCTAAAGAATTGGTGAGTAATCCCACCCCTTTGTTTAGGAAATAGTGTATTTTGGTTATTGAAGTTATTCCCCCCTCACTTTTTATAATGGCAAAGAGAAAGCTGTTTTGTACTTATCAGCAGATTTCATGGCCATGGTGTGTGGAGCAGAAGTCTCCAACTGCATTTACTAGGGAACTAGTTATGGCTGCAGATCTGTTTGGTTTGACCTGAATGGGATTAAAATGATGAATTAAGTTAGTTGCCAACTTTACATACAGATCTAAATTTCTTGCATCTCTTGAGCAGCTGGAGGATCTGGCAACACAGAACTTACGTTTTTGATTTCCAAAACTAACTCAGACTTGACTAGTGCCTGTGCCTAAAAGAAGGCACATGAGTTCTCCAATTTTCTTTTACCATGGGCTGCATCCTTTATTTATTTACCTGGCCACTATGAAATCTGAATTTGCACCTCTGCGAGGTATTTTTTGTCTTTGAGCCTCTATATTTGCCCTAAGATAGAAATGCAAATGAGTAACAAGCAGAGGGGACACCGATTGATTTTTGGTTAGGATAGAAAGCTAGAAAGCCATTAAACATTCATATAGTGAACTCAGATTAATCAACAGTTAAAGAACCAACAATCTCTTATATCACTGGGCAAGAAAGGTGAATATAACCTTCTTCAAAGAAGACAGATGAATGGCTAACAAACATGAAAAGATACTCATTGTCCCTAATCATCAGAGAAATGCAAATCAAAACCACCCCAAGTTATTGCCTAACCTCAGTGAGAATGGCCCACATCACAAAGTCTCAAAACTGCAGATGCTGGCATGGACGTGGAGAGAAGGGAACACTTTTACACTACTGGTAGGACTGCAAACTAATACAACTCTTTTGGAAAGAAGTATGGAGAATCCTCAAAGAACTCCAACTAGACCTCCCATTTGATCCTGCATCTACCCAGAAGAAAAAAAAAACAAACCTTTTATCATAAGAACATTTGCACGACACTGTTTATTGCAGCTCAATTTACAATCACCAAATTGTGAAAACAGCCTAAATACCCACCAACCCAGGAATAGATTAACAAGCTGTGGTATATGTAAACCATGGAATACTATTCAGCCACTAAGAATGATGGAGACTTTACATCTTTTGTATTAACCTGGATGGAGGTGGAACATATTTCTCTTAATAAATCATTGCAAGAATGGAGAAGCAAGAATCCGATGTACTCTATTCTAATATGAAGGCAGTAGGTGAGCTAATGCAAAGGGGGGTAGGGGAATGAGCAACTGGGAAGAGGGAAGGAGCGAGGGGGATGGGGGTCGTGGTGTATGGCACACCTCTTTTGAGTGGGACACAATTGTAAGAGGGACTTTACCTTACAAGTGCAATTGATGTAATTCTTTGTACCCTCAATGAATCCCCAACAATAAAAAAAAATAATGAATAAAATAAAATGAAAACCTTTTATAACCAAACTCAGTAAATGCAGGGCGATCTGTGATCTGTACAAACACAGAGCAAGGAAAGACACATGCTGAAGGGAAGAGGAAATGCCACAGAGCCACAACTAGACATTTACTTAGCCACACCCCAGAGGAAGTTTACCATTCCACAGAGAGCAGGGGTTGGTGGTCAAGGTGTGTTTGTGTTTATTTGTCTGCACATCTAAATTACCATAAAAAGATTTGCTGAAGAAAGCCCGTTGCATGTGGGATTTGTTCCTTCTCACTACTCTTTTTATTTCATTTTATTTTGTATTATAACACTTGGATTAAAGGATTTCACTAAGGCATTGACTTGTAGAAAACACAAAAAAGAAAAAAAAAAAAACCCAAAGGACATTGAATCACATATGGTAACAGAATTGGCACCTTCGTGGAAATAGAGAAACAGATGTGACATTTTAACGGGGCTTTATTAAATTAATTCTAACACCAGTTTAATCAAACATTGGATTTCACTGATTCTTATGAATTATTTCATACACACCCCAGGATGGAGAATAATATGACGAAGTCTACTGCACTCAAACACCCAGTTTAAGAAATAATCCATTTAAAATACAGCTGCAGCGCATTGTGGCGGGTGCCTATGGTCCCAGTTACTTGGTTGGCCGAGGCAAGAGAATTTCTTCAGCCCAAGAATTGGAGGTTGCTGTGAGTTGTGACACCATGGCACTCTACCAAGGGTGACATAGTGAAACTCTATCTCAAAAAACAAACAAACAAACAAACAAATACAGCTGAAGCCCTTGGTTCACTATCACATTTTTTTTCCTACTTCACCCCAAGGTAATCACTACCCTATAGTTAGTATTTATTAGAGTTTTGCATGATTTTACATTCTATAGATAGATTCACTAATCAAATATTTTCTTTCAGACTTTAAAATTCACATAAGTGGCCTCATCTTTACACAGTGTTCTGCGCCTTGATTTTTGTGACTCAACTTTTAAGATTCAACCATATTATTTAGAGCACTGGTTAGTTCTTTTTTTTTTTTATTAAATCATAGCTGTATACATTAATGCTATCATGGGGTACAATGTGCTGGTTTCATATACAGTCTGAAATATTTTCATCGAACTGGTTAATATAGCCTTCATGGTATTTTCTTAGTTATTGTGTTAAGACCTTTATATTCGTCATTCAGTAAGTTTCACCTGTACCCTTCTAAGATGCACAGTAGGTGTGGTCCCACCAATTACCCTCCCTTGCCTCTTTCCCCATATTCTTGTGCTATAATTGGGTTATAGCCTTCATATGAAAGCTATAAATTAGCACTGGTTAGGTCTTTCTATGGGATTTTTCTGACAAGTATAGAATATTTTTCCCATTTTATTTTTACTAGTAGAAATATTTTCACAGCCAACATATTTGTACTTACATTTTTGTACACTTCAAACCTCAGAATGCAGTTGTCTCTGGGTCAGGATATTCGTCTTTTCCATATCACTAGATTTTTTCAAATCTAGTGTTTTGCATGATACTGTTTATCGCAGCTCAATTTATAATCACCAAAATGTGCAAACAGCCTAAATGCCCACCAACCCAGGAATGGATTAACAAGCTATAGTATATGTAAACCATGGAATACGTCAATCCATGACGTATGTGTGTAGCAAACTATACTAATGGTATCATAAGAAAGCAGTTTAGCTATAACCTTGCCAACTTTTTTAAAAACGCAAACTGATGAATGTAACATATGTATAATATTTCAATATTGATTTAATTAGCATTTTCCTGATTATTGGTGAAGCTTAGCATTTTTTGGTCTGCTTAGAGTTTTCTCCTTGAACTGTTGTTTCAAACTCTTTGTCCATTTTTTTTCTCAGATTGTTAATTTTTAAGAGAGTTTAATTGAGCTTGGAAAAGCAAAATGATATATTTTATGCATATTGGCATGAATCTCAGTTCCTAGGTTCTTTCAAGAGGGATTTTAAGAAACAAATTGTTAGACATATATCTTCAATACCATGAGCACATGAAAAGTTGAAAGGTCTGGCTGTCAGCTGGATTACTATGTTCTCCTTATCTAATGCTAACACTTCCCTGATCTTTCAGACTGGTTCCAAAGCCATTTAAGAAATTTTTCACAGTTCGCTACGGGAAATTCCTAAAGGAAAACTGCAGATTTAGATAGATTTATGTAGGTATGTTAAATGCATTAAAAATTCACTTGGATTCATCCCTCGTGGCTTACAAATTGTATCCCTGATCTGCTTATGTAAATTAATATAACATTGGAGTGTAGATGGAGAGTGATGCCTTTAAGTATTTGGCATCTGCTTTATACATCAACTATTATTTCTAAAAGCATTCTTTGTATCATAACTTCTCTGTTTTTGTCATATGTGATAATTTCTTTCTTATTTTTTCTTTTCTTTTCCTGTTTGCTTTTTAAAAGTATAAGGCAGTGGTGCTATGACTCATAAAGTCATGTTATTTGATTGTACTCTGCATTTCAGCAAATCCATTCAGCTTTAGAAGTCATAGATTATCTCGGTTTTTTTCCAATATAATTTTGAATGACACAGATAGAATACCCTTTCATTGCTGCTGTGTATGCAGCAAGATAGATGTGAGGTAGTTTGGATAAATACACATGTATTGGATTTAAGGTATTTGATGTTTATAGTGATATTTAGAGGCAAACTATGTCTATCAAAATTTTCTTGGTGGTAGTTCAGAAAGCATCAGTGCTAACATTTCCTTTACTTTTATGAGTAAAAAGGAGACATGAACAATAACAGACAGAGGGCAAAGTGAAAAGATGTTGAAGCAAAGGTATGGGTCCATTCTGAAAACAAATATAAAATGTAAAATGCATAGAAATCAAAATAGTGAGAAAGAAAAGGTGCTGCCTAAAGTCACTTTCTGGAGCAAGACAAAAATGCATGTAAAGATAACTCACACAACCAAAGTGTGTCTTCAGGAGGCTGGAGGGTCAGGGATGAAGAATCATAATCATATTGGTGCCATGAAAATAGACAAGGATCTTGATCTGGTGGAACCCTGTATAAAATCACTACCTCAAGTGATGAAGTCTTGGTGCTTTTGAAAACAAAGAAATAATTCCATGTTGAATTTCTAAAATGTGTCCAGCTATGTGGTCAAAAGAGAGCCTGACAAGTAACATACAGCTGTGTTTTAGATGTGTTATGTCAGAGGATAATTTTAGTTGGAAATTTTCTCTGATATACTGAAATAGCGTAACAAAGGGCATATGTTCAAGAGGGTACCAGAGAACCAACATGGGAATTTGTAATACTATTAGCAGGGGTATTGAACCAATGGAACAGAATTCAGGGCAGGTAATTGAGGTATTAACCCTCCTTCTAGACCAGCGGTTCTCAACTTGTGGGTCACAATCCACAGGAACTGTATTAAAGGCATTAGGAAGGTTGAGAACCACTGTTCTAGACAGAGGTAAACTTCTTGAAAATATAAGTGCAAGGGTCAGGAGAGCTGACCAGGAGATCTTAGGAGGTCCTACAACCTGTGACTAACTTTATGAAACATTAAACAGCTTTTAACCTATTTTCCTCTTATAAATTAGAAGCCTTTGAATCTTGTACTTTATTGTTTATGGAAAGCTGCATTTATATGGTTCCAGGACCTTTTGTCTAAACAGCTTACTTTGGCTTCTAAGAGAAATTAGTGAAAATAAGTTTTATATGACCTCATGACTATCATCATTGAACTTGGAAGACACATTTCTCTACATGGATCAGTGAATAAATGTAAACATCTCCTGTATTTTCTATTTGGTATCTCTTAGTACACAGTACCAGAGCGACAACACAGAGTTGATGTAGGTCCTTGGGGAAGCTGAGGGAGAATTGGTGTCTAAAGAAAATAACTTAGCTTTGACATTTGTGAGAACTTCACTTTTTATTCTCTTCTTTATTATTATTTTTTGCAATAGAGCAAAGTCTAATGTTACAGCCTGTTTTAAATGCCTCATATTCAAGTACAATTTGTGCCTCATATGCACATGGTAGATGTATGTAATTATCCTATGTGCCTCCTTAGAACCCTTAGCACCTGTAGCAAACTCGAAGTGTGCTGGCAGCACCAGTTTGAGAAGCATGAAAGTGAAGGACCTGGTCCTGCTGTCTAGGATATTCACTCCATTACTCCTCAATAAGGACTGACAATGTGCCCACCTCTAGGGAAGATCAGGGATACTGCAGTGAACAAGGCAGAAGACTTACGGTTTAGTGGCAATCAGTTTGTGTCTACAAACATTTATTCCCAGAGGATAGCTAAACACTCATGCAAAAAAAAAAAACAACATAGCTATTATGTACCCATAATAATTAAAAACAAAAAATTAAAAAAAAATAAGCACTTGTGCAAAAGGTGAGTGAATATGCTACCTACTGGAAGGGATGAAGGTGACTCCAGGTGGAAGCATTCTGCAAGTAATAGCAGCCTGGTGTGAAATACTTGTTGGGTGTCAGTCCCAACAGTGATAACACTTGAGATGACCCCTATTAGGTCTCCAAGGTTTTCTAAGCACTAGACTCTCCTTGAGCAGTGCTGTGTACTAAATTGTGTCCCCCTGAAACTCATATGTTGAAGTCCTAACCCACAGTATGACTATATTTGGATAGGATATTTAAGGCAGTAATTTAGGTTAAATAGGGTCATAAAGTTGGGGCCCTGAACCAATAGGATTGATGTCCTTATAAGAAGAGGAAGAGACACCAGGATTCTCTTTCTCTCCACACAAGCACAGAGAAAAGGTCATGTGAGGACACAGAAAGCGGCTGTCCACAAAGCAGGAATATAGGCCTCACCAAAAGCCAACACTGGCACCTTGATGCAGGACTTGCAGCCTCCAGAGCTGTGAGAATATACATATCTGCTGTGTAAGCCACCCGTCTATGATAGTCAAAGCAGACTAATACAAATGTATGTCGCTATATGATGCATTCCTTCATGCAAAGGAGATTGACTGAGAATCACCTGCTATCATATGCAAGTAGCATGTGAACAAAACAGAACATCCCTGCATGTTTGGAGTTTGCACTCTGCTGGAAGGAGGCAGACTGTGCACAGCTGTGCAAGTATCTGGTGGACATGTGGTAGGTGACATGGAGAAGAATAAATCAGGGGAAGAAAACTAAGGACTTCAGGGGGGAAAAGAAGATATAAGAGGGGTGTGAGGAATAGAACAGAGAAATACAACTTCTATTTTTAGAAAATGACACTCCTGTGTGGAGCATACAGCGTAAAGGAAAATGCAGTTAGGAGCCACCGGCAATCATCCAGGCACTGTGACCATCCTGGATCAGTGCAGTAGTGCTAGAGGTGGTTAAGAGAATGTCGGATTGTGGATGTTGAAGGTGAAGACATCCAGATTGAGTTTAGACTGGTAAAGAAAGAAAGGAGGGAAGGATAGCTCCCAGGTCGCTGGCCTAAATCACTAGAAGAGGAGAGTGGCATTAACTGAGATGAGAAAGGAACGGGAGGAACAGACAGTATGTGAGGCTCAAGAGTTCAGGTGTGGGTATGAGTCACACCTGGCTATTTGTCATCCAAGCAGAGAAGCTGAGTAAATGTTAGATACATGAGTCTATGGGCTAGCCCAGTTGCCTGGTTGTAGGAAAAAAAATGGGGCTTTTCCATACCTCAATATTGGATGCCACTGAAGTCAGGAGGAAATCAAGGACATAAGGATAGAGAAGAAAAGAGATGCAAGGATGGAGCACAGAGACCAGGGTGGAGTGCTGAGACTACAGTGACGAGAGGAGGAAAGTGAGAAGGAGTGGGGTAGAACTCTGGGAAGCGATCCA
Source organism: Perodicticus potto (assembly GCA_963574655.1). Classification (NCBI taxonomy): domain Eukaryota; kingdom Metazoa; phylum Chordata; class Mammalia; order Primates; family Lorisidae; genus Perodicticus; species Perodicticus potto. The sequence continues at coordinate 33,114 of CAUYRH010038523.1, read as the reverse complement.
CATCAGAACATGCAGAGGCTAGAAGGCAAAAAAAGGGACATTCCTCTTATACTAAGCCATAGGGGCAGGGTTCTATGAAAAGGAATTAGAAACAATGGATTGGTTGAAGGATTACTAGAATAAGGGCACTATGGCAAGTTAGAAGGCAATTAGGTAGCTGCAATGACGTAGAGGACGAAGTATGCCTTTCGGGAGATTGTGAACCTGTGAGCCCAGAGTGGTGGCATGCAGATACTGAAAGTACCAGAACGTATATCATCTTTGAAGAGTCTGGTAGTGAGTTAGCAGCTTCTAATCATCCAGAAAAGAAGGGGCACACTGTGGGGTAGAGGGATGGTTGGATGATATTAGATATCAAACGGGGTTTTTCAGGAAGATTGGATGGAGAGTGTTCTGGAAGCAGCATGAAAAGCAAGGCCACCATGGAAGAGGAAGTGGAAATAGCTGTCACTGTGGGGGATCAAAGGACAGTTAGAGCCTCCATGGCAGCCAGGTGTCCACCAGAGAGAGCAAGAAGGTGAGGCAATGCACAAGACATGGATGGAGGACCAGAGGGTTTTGTTGATGATGAAACCAGAAGCTCCATAGGCATTATAAGAGTTGTAAAGGTTGAAAAACTGGGGAATAGGGGACCCAAAAGCTGTGCGTACAGAGCAATTTGCGTATTTGGTTCTGGAGGATTCAGAGGCCCCCTGGATTCTGTGGCCCCCTTTTCCCTCCTCCCAGTGGTAGCCAGGAAGCTGAGGGAGGTTTGCTGTTGCCTGGAATGCATGGAGTGGAAGTAGAGGCAGGCATCGTGACTATAGGCCTATCCCCATCTCCTGTCCATTGTGTTTATTCCTAGCATTCCTCCATGGCAGGGATCACCCATCTGACTCCAAGAGATGACTGATAACATTACATACATTATTTTGGGCGGTGGGTTTGAGTTTTTTTTTTTTAAAGTCACTTTGATGCATTTAAACTGTTTTCCTCCTTAGTGAAGTAAAAAATTTAAGTATTGGGAAATTGTATTAAGAAGTCCTGTTGCTGGTTATCTCTTGCAATCAATGTTGTGGTCAATGTTGCCTTTTGAGCATGGGGTTGGCCCAATCTGTACACTTACCTCAAACAAATGCACTTGAGAAAAAGAGAGAACCTAGTTTCTTTAGTTAATTTGAATTTATGTGCACAAACTACAACATATGGTCAGTTTAACTAAGCATTAGTTGGGGGTATTGTAAACACATTTAGATACGCTATTTGAAACACCATTTTGAGTACATAGCGTATTGTTCTCCCATCTGGCTATCCCATATAATTTTTGAAATTTGAACATCAATTTCTACTCAGTTAGCTAATACTTAGCAAACAGACTTTACTTATGGCTCTCACACGTTTCTGTTGCTGAGTATTACATGCCCCCAAGGAGCTCTTGAGTTTCTCTTGGCAAAGGATTCTCTTCCATGTATGCAGGGGTTTGGCCTTGCTACATTTCTAAGTAGTTTTATTTTAGAAGATGTCCTTTCCCAAGGTTGGAATAAATCCCCTGGATGTAAGACAAACTGGTTACGTTAAGGGGCCTGGTGTTTCTCTCTGCCAAAATTCTGGAGCACCTCCCCCCACTCTCTACCAAAACGAACTCAGGCTAGGTAATATAAACAATGATCTTCACAGAAAATATAAACGAGCTATACTTTACCATTCATTAATTATGCCTACTTAATCTATGTCCAAGAAGCAGCTTATGATAAGAAAAATATACAGAAAGGCTGTTAAAATCCTAGAAATTAAAAAATGAATAAAAAATAAACCACCATCATTGTGAAATTAAAAATGAATAAAAAATAAACCACCATATGCTAATCACTCAGGCTCATGAGTTACTATAACAAACATTAAATTTATTCCTGACCCTCTAGAGTCAAAGCAAAAAAGGATAAATTATCAGTTCCCTTAGATGACAATGGGGCAATGAAGGTTTTATTTCTTTTCTTTTCTTTTCTTTTTTTGCAGTTTTTGGCCAGGGCCAGGTTTGAACCTGCCACCTCCGGTATATGGGACCAGAGCCCTACTCTTTTGAGCCACAGGCGCCGCCAATGAAGGTTTTTAATGCCTGTTGTATGTTACCTTTGTTCCAACATAAACATTACAGCCACCCCGTGAGATTAGTCCACCATCCTCACTTCAACATGAGGAAATGGATACTCGTGAAGGGAAAATGCCTTGACGTATTGAAATAGTCAGAAATCATGGAATTATTTTGTCTATAGCTGTACCTCGTCTTTGTTCTTTCTAAAATCCAGGAGCATGGTATTAAATTTTAACTTAGGGAGTGTGTTTCTGGAGATCCTCCCTTGGCATCATTGCTGGGGAACAGAAAGAAAATAATACTTTGATATCCAAGAATCTGTCATCATAGTCAGTAGGCAGTTGTTTTCCTCTCCATGACCAAGGTCAGGTGGTCATCTCCTCAGCAATTTCCATTTGCCAGAATATCAGGAAAGTAGTTGGTTAGAGTGAGGAGCAATGATGTGAGAATGAATTTCCTCTTCTTATTTTCTACTATCTAATAATTAAATTAATCAAACTCATTTCTTTATTACTTACCTGGTATATTAGTTTCCTTGTGCTGCTGTGAGGAATGACCACAAAAAGGTGGCTCAAAAACACGGGAATTTGAACTTATTCTGTAATAGTTCTGGAGGCCAGCATGGAGGAGTAGGCAGGGCAGCACTGTGGGGAGAAATCCGCTCTTCGCATCTTCCAGCTTCTGTACTCCTCGAGTGTGTCTGCAGCACTCCAGTCTCTGCCACTGTGATCACATCCCCTCCTCCTCTTCTGTGAGCCTGCCCAGTCTCCCTCTGCCCTCTACCACGTTCTCTACTTACGAGAACATTAGGAACCTACCTGGATAATTCAGGATAAGCTTCTTTTTATAAGATCCTAATGTTATCACATCTTCTGTCATAAAATATAACACCATTTTGCATTCTCAGGTAATTATTTACAAGTTAGGGTATAAAGAAGTAAATGAAGTTTTGTTTTGTTTTGTTTTGTTTTCCAGCTTACCACTGTCTGCCCTTTGGCCTCACATGTGAAATACATCAACCCCATTCCAGTATGACCAAAAGTCTCAATCCCTTTAAGCGACTATTCAAGTCTAAAATCTCATCTTAATACATTAGCTCAAAAGGTCTGAATGTGCTATGAATGTGTGTGTCTTCCAGAAATTCATATGTTGAACTCTAATCACCAAAGTGATGATATACACATTAGACGGCAGGGCTTAGAAGGTGAGAAGGCTGTGAGGGTTCTGCCTTCATAACTGAGGTCAGGAACCTTATAAAATGAAGTAAATGAGGTGAGGGATGTATTAACCAGTACGATGTAAGCATTCCAAATTGTATATGAAATCAGCATATTGTGCCCCCTAAATGCATTAATGTATACATGATCTATCTATTTCTGATTTAATAAAAAAATAAAAACATTATAGGTTTTAATCAAAAAAGATGAAAAGGTCCCTCTAGACATCTGAGAGTCTAGATAATGATTCATCCTGGGACAGAATTCCTCTCTATCTGTGTACCTGTGAAAATAAATCATCTGCTTCCAAAATACAATAATTGGACAATTATATGCATTTTCATTTCCAAAGAGAGACAATGGAAAGAATAAAAGGGTCACCAGTTCTGAGTAAGTTCAAAATCCAGCAGCACAAATTCCATTGTTTCGTATCTTCAGAATACTCCTCTGGGACCCATAGCTCTGTAGGCTTTGTACTCCAGGCCCCTCCTTCAGAGTCATTCTACTTTTCCTTCAAAGGTAGCACACATTTTCATCTGAGTAATTTGATCAGCCTTCTTTCTGCTTATAGAAGTTTGGATTCCAACAACACTCTTTCATGTTACCTTGTCTCTTGTTTTTTTCAATCCAACTAAAAATATATCTGCTAATGTACCAATCTCAAAAACTTTGTGGGTCTCCTGTGTATTTGTCAGGGATTCACAACATTCAAAGACAAACGAGACCTCTACAAATCTTCCCTGATAATCCCATCTTAATTCTTGGCTTCTACTGAGATGACTTACTGAACCCATGTAGCACATACCTTACCTCTTTAGGTAAAGGGTGTCCGGTCACACCCTCAGCTGTCTTTTCAGAGCATGCTTTCCTAATTGTGGATTCTCTAATCTTGGCATCATTTTCAACATGTATAGCCTGCTAATTTCTCAGATCATCAAGACCTGGTTCCTTTTTGCTTATTTGTTCTTTCTTTTTGTTTTTCTGAAAGAAAATTTTAATCTAGAAGGACTTTGTTTTGAGTTTTAAATTATACTTTTTTATTTTGGAAAATTGAAAAAAATATAAAACTTTTTTGAAAAAGAAGGCAAAAGAATTATCTGGCACAGTCTCACAACTTGGAATGGTCACTGGCAGATATATTTGAGTTAGTATTTTTTTCTATGAATATAATATTTTTTAAAATTAAACAAATGATATGTAAATTCTCTTTTTTAAAAAAAGGGCACATTGACTTAACTCTCCACTCTTGACTTTTCTTCCCATCACACCCAATTCCTTACTTTCCAGAAATAAACACTATTCTGGACTTGGCATGAACCCTAAAGCTTTTACCTGTGTATACACATATCCTTAGAAACACATAATGGTATTCTTGTGGAGTTTCTAAAACTTTTATATCAATGATACCACACTGTATTATGTTTTGTTCTTTCCTCAATTTATCCATTTCCTCTCTCAATTTATTACACACCAAAAGAAGAAACCAGGACACAACTTCAATACTTTGCTTGAATATCTCCTCAGCTAAATATCTAAATTCATCACTTCCAAGTTCTGCTTTCCATATCACTGTAGGAAGGAGTTCAGCCAAGTTTTCTGAAACTGTGTAATGAGAGTCGCATTTTCCTAAATATAATAATATGTTTCTCATTTCCTTCTGAAGTCTAGCCAGCAGCACCTTTAACATTCACATTTATACTAATATTCTGTTTATGAAAATATATGTATTTGCTTAGACATAGAAACTTTCTCCACTATATTTCTTTTTCCGTTTGAACCCTCATCAGCAGTGTCTTCCACACCCAAGTTCCTTTTAAGAATCTATTAAGTCTGCAACTTAGAATTTTTCTATAATAAGATTCATAATTCTTCCAGACTTTATCCATTCTCAAATTCTAAGGCCATTTTCAAATTTTCAGGTATTATTACAGTTGCCCCTTCCCTTTTGGTATCAAAATCTCTATCAGTTTGCTGGGGCTGCTCTAGCAAATTACTTCAAATAGGATGGCTTGAAAGTGTCAGAATTTATTCTATTACAGTTCTGGAGACTACGAGTCCAGAATCAAGGTATCAGAGAATCTATTTTGTGCCTCTTGCAGCTTCTGGTGGCTCTCAGCTTTATTTGACTTGTAGCCACATCACTCTCATCTCTGTCTCCATGGTCAAATCACCTCTTTTGTCGGTCTGTGTTTGATTTCCCTTTGCTTCTCAAGGACATTTAGGGCCCACCTGGATGCCACTCAAAGTAAGGTCCTCCTCTCAAGATCTTTAACTTAATCACATCTTTAGCCATATCAGGTGATATTTCATACTTCAATAGAAAGCATACTTCAGTAATTTGCCCAGTAAGGTAATAGTCATAAGTTCTGGGGATTAGGAAGTAAAACTATCTCTTTTTATTGAGGGAGGATGGAGAATATTTACAGCCTATGAGACCCTACAAAGTCATTACTCTTCATGGGCAAGGTGTTTTCATAAGACCATACGACTGGAGGTAGATTTAATGCACCAGATCAGTTAGCTCTTGTTTAGGGGACAGGTTTTGATTTTAAACCTAAAAGGTACTCCACGTGGATTTCAGCAGTAGCGGATAGAAAGGAAAGCATAGTTGTTATTTTATGATGAGGCTTGTGCCTGCTTCTCCACAACACATATAAGGACTTGAATGTTGAAGGCCAGTGTAAGAACATGAAGAGGCAGAGGCAGAATCAGGCAGCCGTTGCTATGGAGATACAATTAGTGTTTCCTTTGACTTCCCTAAGAAACCCTGTAGCCAATTTTTCTACATACAGATATTTAGCACAGTTTGAAATCCTCTTTAGTTTCCCTTGATTAAATAAAACCTGTTCCCCTCCTCAATAGAGAAGCCTGTATTGGTTACTCTGCCCAGCAAAGGTCTTCCTGCTGCTTATTTGTTTCCTTCCCACAACACACAGACACACATCCAGACACATACTTGTGCACATCCCATAGTAATCTGCTTGCTTTCAGGTGTCCATTATTGTCATTCAGCAATGCGCAGTCTCAGGTGCACATCATAGTTCCATACTGAGTCCTTCAAGGACACAAAAGTCGAGGTCTAGCCATGAATCAGCTCAGTCAGAACCTCTGAGGATGAGGTCCAAGCACATTGTCAGCACACAATGTTCCCAGGAGACTGGGACATCCACCCAAGTACGGGAATCCTTAGTCTAACTTACTTTGAAGTCTCCTGATTGTCAATCCTGAGTCACTGTGTTAGTCATTCCTCAATGCTCTGATTTTCCCTCAGTCTTTATAGTTAGGATCCCTAAATTTGATCCCTAATATTGCACTTTTTTGATACTAACTGCTTGCTTATACCTCATACCTACAGTCAGATTGCCCTAGTGGCAGCAACTGACAACGTGGTGGGCCATCCCCCTGTTGCTTGGTCTGTGTCCTGCAGAAAGCTGAATTCCCCAGAGCACACCTTTTCTGATTATCTTTGGAACCTCGGGAACTGAGGATTACTTCTACTTCATAGTGATACCTGATCCTGTCATTAAGTTCTGTGCTATTATTAAGGAAGGACTGGCGGGAAAATAGACAATATTTCAACCATTTCAGCCCCTACATAAGCTGCCAAACCCAAATCTAAACACCAGACCCAGAACTCTTAGCCACTATGGTCAGTTGTCTGTTCTTCTCCCTACACAGAAAATATGTTCTGGAATAAGTACCACAGGAAGCTCTTATAATATTGTAACAGTTATCTATTTACTTGACTGTATTTCTACTGATTTGTACATCCTGAGGTAAGCAGTTATTTTCATTTTGTTTACTATTATATTCCCTAGATCTCACTTGGTGACTAGCATATTACACATATTATACATATTATTCCATCATTAATATCCTTTTGATAGATGACTCTACAATTGGGCACGTACAATCATAGTGAAAGGACTCTATATAGTCTCTGTCTTCCTACCCGATAGCTTCTCTCTCCAGTGACTGCCTGGAATGAATTCAGAGAATAGCTCTTATGTAATCCATGGCCTCTGCATATAACACAGTCTGAAGAACCACGCGTAGCCTTCTAGCCAGTTCTATTACAAACAAACATAAATTGTTCATAGTCCACAGAGCCTTTTGTATTCTACTCCTCTAGACTTTATTGTCTCTCATTGATGGGTAACCATGATCTGGAACGTTTAAGTAGTGGCATTCAAGAAGAGCAGCATTTCTCCCTCTTGAAATTGCCATTTAACCCTATACAACTGTATTAGTTTGCCAGAGACACCATAACAAAACACAGGAGGCCCTGGGTTAAGGGCAGATACAATTCTGAGAACATGTTTAGCCAGATTTGTGTGTAACTCAGATCCCTGATGAATAGGGCATATATAGTGATATTAATAATAGCAATACTATAATGGCTCATATGTGATAGTAATAATACAGTATATTACTATAATAATAACAATAATAATATCCCTGTCCTGTAATAATAAGTTATAGAAACTATTGTATTCTTTCTTTTAACTCAAATAAACAGAACATAAAAACAAACTTATACAAATAGTTTAAATAGGAGATAAGAGAAATTTCTAAAAAGAATATTAAAGATTAACATTCACCTAATGTTCCATCCATGTCTTATTTACTGGCAGGGGCATTTATGAGGCGGGATTGTAGGCGGATGTTAATCAGAAGATGTGCTGGAGAGGGTGGAGTGGAGGCTGCAGAATCAGGATTTGCTTCTGTTGCTGGAGAAAACCAGCTTCCCACTGAAGGTGGTTTCTGGAAAAGGTATCTAATATTTTTTGTACAGCCTTTTTCTTTCCTTTCCATCACAAATGGTTTTAGACAATCTGCTGCTCTCACTAACTGCATGGTTAACCTTTGAAAACAGTTCAATATTAGGATTTTGTCCTCAAGCTTAGCAGATCCTGCTTCAGTGAGACAACAGGCTTCAGCTAATTCTTTTGCCACGAACTTTCATGACTCTGGATCTTCTGCTTCTTTGTGTTCCTGTGCTTCTATCAGGTGCTTCTCTATCTAACTATGAGAACAGCCGCTAGCACAAAGATGGTATGCCAGCAAACTGCTTACACCATGTGGCTTTGTTTACATGTGCAGAGGAAACTAGTTTCAAATTATTAATTTAATTATTAAGTATAAATTTTCCATATGGGGGGCTTTGGGAACCCATTCATAAGTATGAAACACTCTGAGCTGGGTTGTCTATAACCCACCAATTGCCTGTATAACTACAAACTAGGTGGTCTAAAAACCAAAAATGTATTACATCACAATTCTGGAGGCTACAAATCCGAGATCAAAGTGTTGGGAAGACTGCTTTCTTCTGAAGCCTCTCGCCTTGGTTTGCAGGTGGTCATCTTCTCCCTGGGTCTCAATTAGGACTTTCTTTTATATGTGTCTGTACCCTAATCTCCACTTCTTATAAAGACACCAGGCACGTTGGATTTGGGCCAAACCTAATGACCTCCTTTTAATTTAAATACCACTTTAAAGCTCTCACCTCCATATATAGTCACATTCCGAAATACTGGATGGGGTCTGGAGCTTTAACACAGGACTCTTGCTAGGGGAAGGAGGAATAGTATTCAGCCCATAGCATCTCCACATGCCATACCAACAGCTTCACTAACAGTTGTGGAGTCCACTCCTTTTCTCCACCATAGAATAAGGGTCTAGTTTACTAGAGGAAACAGATCGCAGTGTGAATTTTTAGCCCAGTTACCTAAAGCCTCTTCTCTAGGGCCTTTCTTGGCTAACCACACTAAAATTATTCTCAAGAGGTGAATCAGTAGGCTTTCCCAGTACTGTTGGCTAAATTACTTGTGACAATATTTGCTACACTATGGTCTTTGAAGATTCCCTAAAAGAGATTTCAATGGAATCATTAGGCCTTAGTTTATCTGAACTACATAGAAAAGTGAAATGGTCCCCAGAACTTCTGTTAAAATTTCTATCGATGGTCTAGATCCATGGAACTCTCCCTTAGGGCTTTACCAAATGTTGATGCCACTTAACTTATAATTTGAAAAATTCCCAAATTATCAGTCATGTTGGATATGAAAGGACCAGACATATGTATCAAGTTTCCCTGACCAATCCATACCACTATTCCTCACTCCCCAGAACTGGCAGACATTTTTCCACCGGGAGCAACATCTGATTTATCAAGGCCAATGGTAGTTCCATTACTTCCACCCCCATTTATTTATAAGTGGGCATATGTCCCAGTTGCAGCAAATGAGACTTGAGGAGAAAACCACTAAGAGCTTGGGGAAAAGATTTTTTACTCCTAAGCAATAAATAGAGAAGAGACAGCACCTTTGTGCCTCAGGAGACTGTTATCCCTGAAATGACTGTAGCTGTATCACTGTTAGCCTGAAGCTAAAACCTACAAGCAATGGAAGAAAGAGCAAGACGCCCACAGAAAAGCTGAAGGGAATCCCAGAATCCCCCATCTGAGGCTGTCTTATACAGGTATAGCAACCCTTATCTAAAGTGCTAGGGACTAGAAATGTTTCAAGTTTCAGATTCTTTTTGGATTTGGGCATATTTTCGTATATATAATTAGATATCTTAGGAATGGGACCTATATCTGAATATGAATAGTTTTAATGATTTTGTAGATAAAATTTTGACTGTGTTTTGACTGTGACCCATCAACATGAGGTGAGGTATATAATTTTCTACTTATGATATCATGCCAGTACTCAGAAGTTTCTCATTTTGGAGCATTTTGGATTTCAGATTTTCAGATTAGGGATTTTCAACCTGAGTTTCTTATTTTATAAAATTACGCATTTCCAGATGGTTTAGCCGATGTCCTTCAGATTTTCTCTTTCTTACAGCTAATGGCATTTTCAGTGATTCATTAATTTAACTAAGATAAAGCAACTAGCTGCAGTGATCCAGGAATTTTCCTGGGCTGTGGAAAGAAATGTGAGAACAAGTAAAACAAGTTTTAGATCAGAAAGACTGACATTAAACAAGTCAATTGTATTTTTTACATTTAATTAATTCTTATTGCAAATACTACTAAAGAAAAATGCAGGATATGAGAGTGCAAAAACGGTATCTTAACATAAGTTGGGGTGAGATTTGGTATCAAAAATGTTGCCCCTAAGAAAGTAGCGATTAACCTTCAATAAAAATACAGAATGTTTTCAAAATTCTCATTAAGTGAGTGATTATCTTACTGCCCAGCAAGTGTAGTATTTTTCTCATTAACAAAGAAGGTTCAGAGAGTTCCTACTGTCCTTTTTTGTTAAACTCTGAATAAAACTAAAAATAAGTCAGAAGCAGGATTTTTTTCCCCCATAAGCAGGTTTTGAAGGTAGTATTCAAGAGGAAGTATTGAGAAAATCTGGGTTAATGTCCTGCTTTACCAATTATAGGCTGGCATCGTAGGTGAGTTTTAACATAGCTATCGGCTTTAGTTGTTTATTCTATAAAATGGAAGTGAAAATACTTAGCTCACAGGATTGTTATCAAAAGCAAATGAGAATAAATATTTAAATTACTTAACAAAGTGACTGACAAATGCAAAGTGTTCCATAAATATTTTACTTATTTTCCCTGACATTATGACACTTATTGTTTACAAAGCGTACATTCGAGAACCGTGCAATCAAGTTCCACCCATAAAATCACCAAAGAAATCTCATCGTGTTTTAAGTAAGCTTATAATTTGAGGGGGGGAGCCACATTCATAGCTATCCTGGGCCACATGCAGCACATGGGCTGCAGGTTGGACACCTGTTAGGAGTATGATCTCATTTGTGTAAAGTTTTCTATTGATATGAATTATTTATCCATCCCCATCAGTCCAGCCAGGCTTCCACTCACCTACCTACCTATAGAACTACTTATTTATCTATCTATTTAATCTTTTGTCTTCATTATTGGAAAATATACTCATGAATTGATAGCATTGTAATTACACAAAGAAAAAGCGTCTTCTTTATTTTGGGAGGGTAAAAATAACTACAAAGTTTAAAACTTTGTCAGTGCACAAAGCACTTAAAGGGCCAATCAATATTTAATAGAATCTCTTAAATACCAAGGATGAGCATTCGTGTTCTGTAAATATCAGAACAGAAGTAAGAATCACTCATTTCATTATTTTAATTTCTAAAAATAGCATAATCTGAAGCTTATAGATCAGAACAGTAATTAGATAGATAGATAACTCATTATTATCTTGTACTATTAAATCACTAATATATAATCACTTGAATTTCTTATATATATACTGACTTCAAGTGATTTGTGATTCTGGAATTGTAGGAAGACTGAACTCCATGGAAATGTTTGAGCATAGAGTTTATCACTAAAGCAAATTATTTTTTTTCTAATTGCTTAAGCTTTTTATGAGCTCAGTCCTTGACTGTAATGAACTTTTCTGGTCTTTCATTATTGAGCTGCACTTGTACTGCTGGAAATAGTGTTTTAATGTTCTCTAGAATAATAAAAAGACTCAGTAAAATAACTCTGAAATGTGCCTCACCTTTTCTGTAATATTTTTTCTCCGAATCCCCAAATGTTACTAATACAGAGGGTGTCAAAAGAATGTATACACATTTTAAGAAAAGAAAAAAACTGCATTAAAATCGTAATACTCAAGTCACGTTTGACTTCTGTAATTACAAGAGGTGCTCAGCATGATTTGCATTCATCTTTTATTCGTATATATTACTACAATTTTAATACAGTTTTTATCATTTCTTAAAATGCGTATCCATTTTTTGGCATCCTCTGTCTTTCATAACTACTATTAATTTGAATGATGAAAATAAAATTATTTTATAAGTTTATTTTGTGAAAGGGTATACATGTACTTAGAATATTTTAAGAGAACATAAAAAGATATTGACAAATAGGCATCCTCCTGCAGATTCTCCATTTGTTCTTAATATTAATTACAAACACTGTTAATAAATTTCTTTATAACTTTTTTCAGAAAAAGTCATTTGCCTTTTCAAAGTATTTATATATCCTTAAAACACACACACTCATACTCACTCATTCCAAAAAATATAGACCAGAGCATGTTTTGCTGTGCTCTGAATTTTGCTTCTTCATTAGAGATATGCCTTAGAAGTCTCCCCAGATCAACACCTATGGAAAACTTGTTTGAAACTTTGTTTTTTCAAAAGCTGCATCTTATTCTATGTGTGAACTAGAAGTAATTTAAGCAAATTTCCTACTAAGTGACTTTTCTCCCCCTCCTTTATTTTGGCTATTTCAAATTTTGAAGCAATGAATATCTTTGTGCACAAGTCTTTGACTCGTATGTGAGAAGCTAAGTCAGTCACTTATTTACCCAGTTCCGGACAAGGTGGCATTCACACTGTAGTCTGTGGGAAAAGGACTTTCTGAAATTTTGCAAGGCCATTCTCAGTGGCTATGGTTAAGATAATTTCCTAAGGTTGGATGCTAATCATAAGGTCAGAGAATTTAAAACATTTATGTGTGCTCTTTGACAGCCTCATTGACAAGGAATGTTTGAGATGGCTTGTTTTCCCCATGGCTGCTGCACCACACGGCCTGCAGGCCATATGAACAGTACCTCCTGCAGCCAGGCACATGTGAACCATGGCCCAGTTTCTTTCTTTCTTTTTTTTTTTTTTTTAGGGACAGAGTCTCACTTTGTCATTCTTGGTAGAGTGCCATGGCATCACAGCTTACAACAACCTTGCTTAGGCTATTCTCTTGCCTCAGCCTCCCGAGTAAGCTGAGACTACAGGTGCTCATCACAACACCCAGCTATTTTTTTGTTGCAGTTTGGCCAGGGCCCAGTTTGAACCCTCCACCTCTCCACCCTTGGTATATGGGGCCAGCGCCCTACTCACTGAGCCACAGGCACCACCTCATGGCCTGGTTTCTATAAGCTCCATAATCAGACTGACTTGGCAAATGATTGGGTAAAATGTACTATCGTATTTCTCCATTTTAATTTGCATTTATGCAATTTTAAGGGAGTTTCAATATGTTTTGTTTTGTTTGTTTGTTTGTTTGTTTTTTGAGACAGAGTTTCACCATGTCACCTTCTGTAGACTCATGTGGCATCACAGCTCACAGTAGCCTCAAACTCTTGGGCTTAAGCAATTCTCATGCCTCAGCCTCCCAAGTACCTGGGACTACAGGCGCCCACCACAATGCCCAGCTATTTTTTGTAGCAGTTGTCATTGTAGTTTAGCTGACTCAGGCTGGGTTCAAACCCACCAGCCTCGGTGTATGTGGCTGATGCTGTAATTACTGTGCTGCAGGCACCGAACCTTCAATATGTTTTTACATGTTTAAAATTTACTAATAGGAAGGTGCGTGGGTAAGAGAGTATATGTATGTGTGTGTGTACCTTTTGTTCAGGCTGTTTGTCTACTTTTTTTAATTCCTAATAGATTATAAGTGAAGATTTTTAATACAAAAATCACTAAACACTAAATTGCTAAACATTTAAAGATTAAAAATAATTTACTATTTGAAATATGCTGGCTATAATTTTTCTGGTTGCTTCTCATTCTATGAATCATGAAAAATTAAATATAGTTTGAGTTGTCTCTCTTACAAAGAGCTTTCCCACTCTGTGTTAAGAAGTACCAACCACCCATGTTTCCTTTTCAATTCTTTTTAGCCTTTGCAATAATTTATGGAATGGAGTAAATCTCTAACTTTTTTCCTCCATATGGCTTATTAGTAATATTTTCTGACATTATGGTTGAATAACCCCTATTTTCTGACTGCCTACAAGTACCTCTTCCAAATTTAGGTGTTACCAACCCGAATATGTGTATTTGGGTTGGTAACACTTTATAACTGAGCCAGCAAAAATTAGAAAATCAGAGTTGTACAAAAATAGCGTGAAGGAGAAATAACAGATTCATTTTGGATATGTTTGTTTGAGTTACATTTAAGACAAACAGATGAAGAGGTCCCCTGGGTATTTGAGACTTCTGTGTTTAGCCTCATTTTAATCCAGGCTTTTGCGGGTATTTGATTGCAATCACAAAGCCTAGTTGAACCAGATTGCCCCAGATAGTTTGTCTTCAGTTTCACCGTGGTTTGTCCTTCATGGCAGAGACTTTTGGTCTTGGCACTGCCATAATTTGGAAAAGTAAAATGGTTGTATCTCCAACTAAATTGGCAGAAAATTTATTCATAATCTTTTGTATTGAATTTTATGTAAAAAGAAGGCATTTAAAATGTTCCCTTTATAAATAGACAATACCGGTACCTTATTATTAACAATACAGCTTTATTTAGTGGTAAAATGGCAGAATTCCTTTTTGAAGTACTAACCTGTTTTTGTTCCTCTCCTGGACAAGTTGTTGAGAATCTATGCAAACAATTATTTTTTAAATATATAAAATCACATTACTTTCCAGAATCTAAAATCTTGGTTTTGACATATATGTTTTTGTAAAGTTAGTAATAAGACTAGCCTTAAGAAAAACTTTGAGAACTATATTTTAACCAATAATCCTATTTGAGAAAGCATTCTCTAAAGAAACCAGAAGTGGTATTGACTGTTTACTTCCAATTTCACATTGGACTGAGTGAGTACACCAAATAATTGCAATCCTCTGAAGCTTTTTAATTTTTAGTTAACGTTGAGCTAAAACTTTCTCTGTATTCCACCAATTAGTTATGAGGTGCAATGCAGTATCAAACCAATTCTTTTTCAGATTCTACTTAGATTACTAGCTGTCCTTCTGTCTCTTATATGAATCTTTTTGTACTGGATGTATCCTTATTGGACCAATTTACATTAGACATAATAGTATGCAACCATCAAAATGTATAGAATTGGCAGATTTCAGTTCCCACACCTACTTAATATTTCTAAGCATCTAGATTTCATGACTGCACTTTAGATTCAGCCAAGAGGGATACCAATGCATAAAAAATAATTTGAACGTAAGTACATTATAGGATGGAATGGAATAAATTAAGGATAAAACTCTCATGAAATGGCTAGAAGGCTGGTCTCCTGGCAAAGTATTAGAAGGTTATGAATAAACCCAGAATGAAATGAGTCTAGGTCATTTTTTAAGGCACTGACAAAAGAAAATGTTTTAAGTAGGAAAATAACTTTAGGGACTCAGGTATAGGTTTTAAAAAATGAGTAGAAAATATTAAATGTGAAATTGATATATAAGCTCTGGGACATAATTGGATTTATAGATCTATAATTTACATTGAGTCTTTCTTTGTGGATATATTTTACATATATATGCTCCCACTCACTGAGCACCCATCCAATGGCACATCAGGCCAAGGAGAGGGGACACAGAAATCTTAAAGAATAATGCTAAATAATGCAGCCTCAACTTAAAATGTTAGTATGCAGTGGAGCAGCCAATGGATCACTCAGACCTGCATTTGATAGTATACCTTTAAAGGGGCTTTTAATCATGAGATTTTATAATCCAAGAAGGTTTTCTGAGCAAACTGTCTATCTTTGAAATGGATGAAACTTAAAGCTTCCAAACAGTAGCAGACTTTGAAGCAGTGTTGGCTGAGATTCAAAATCTTCAACTCTTTGATTTGAACCACCACTGCCTGAGGTTCACGAGGCGGCTCCTAACAGTGGACGCTCCTCAGTGCACTGTCCACTCCCATCAGGATGACAGGGCTTTGGTGCTGGGTGGGTGGACTAGGTCGCAGGGATTCCCTTTGACTGTCTGGCTAAATTCTTAGGCTGCAGCAGGATCAGTACCAACTTAAAATTTTTTGCCACCTTGGAACTTTCTCTCAGACTCATGTTCTTAAAGTTTTAACCACTTCCATGGTGAAGAAAATTCCAGAAAGTCTAACCCTGGATAATGCCAAGGAAATGAGCCATTTTTACCCAACACCTACAGAGTGACTAAAGAAAACTTGTCTTTGAGAGTCAGGCCCTGCCTGTGCCGTCACAATCCTCCCTGTCCCCACAACTCTGTTTCATTTTTGGGGATGGGGGGGGGTCAGGAAGTTCAGCAGTGGGACTGTTTTGACCAAGTTCTGAGGAATCTCTCCTGAGGATTTTACCTGCAGTACTGCAGGAGTGGAGAGCCAGAAGGCAAGCCACAGAGAGTCTGGGAGCAAAGTTTTAACTCGATTTCTAAGAAAACACAACACAAACGCCATTTCTAAAGGGCCAGTGGCCAAATCCAGCTCTGATTGAAAGATCGAGACTTGCTGGTCAGGAAGAGCTCAAATCAGAGTAGTGACTTGTTGAGAAAAAAAGACAAGATCCTGAGCAGTTGTGGCACGTGGCTTTGGGCATCCGTGGCTCATCGCCATTTGTTGCTTGTAGTGTGTGAGAAGATTGGACTTGTTTGGCTCCATCACAACACAGAGCAGAGCTGCTATTATCTACTATTTGTTTGAAGATCAGGATAAATAGGGTAAGGCTTTTTTTAATTTTTTTTTAGCTTTGGTTTTGTTTATGTGTTTGGTTTTTTTCCAAAAAAACGTGATAATACTAACACTACCCTCATTTACAACTTACTGTGCGGCCAACACCATCCTAAGCACTTTGTACATATACATAATTTATTTAATCATCACAACTACCGCCTCAGGCTGGTTTATCAGTATTCTCATTTTATAGACGTGAAGACTGAGGCAGTGAGAGTATGCAAGTGGAAGCAGAATCAGAATTCACTCTAAAGTGGTCTGCTATGGTCTGAAGATTTGACCCCCTCATGATAATGTGTGTGGACATTAAAAAGGTTCCACCTGTTCCTCTCTGGTTTGCTCTTGCTGCCTCTTTCAGCATGTAATCTCACTCACCAACTCCCCTTCTTCTTCTGCCATGAGGTTTTCACCAGCAAACACAATCATGAGACAAATAAACCATTTTCTCTATAAATAGCCTCAGGCATTCCTTTATAGCACACTACACAGCCCCTAACTCTGTACTTTTAACCCCTATGCTGTGCTACTTCTCATTCATGACCAAGGGGTTAAGAGAGCAGCAATCATTTGGAGAATGGGCATTTATGAGTTAATTTTGGTGGCTGGTTGTCAGTGATTATCACATGGCTGTGGACAGACTGACAGAGTGAATAAGATCCCTCAAAATCTCCACCATAAAAAATGGCTCTTAAGTAGCTAGAATGAGTCTATCAGTCATTCCTGAGTGCTTTTTCTGGTTGATTAGCTGCTGAGCAGAGCACAGGGAATTCATCCAAGACCAGTGCAAGCATCACCTCATGTACGGACCCACATGAAGTCCTTGACGTCTGAATTGTTTCTACTTACTAAACTGTTCTCTATGTTACTTGAGCATGTCTATGTTACTTTTATTCATTCAGTTACTCCTTTATTCAACAACGTGTATTGGGCTTCACTCTGCACCAGGCACTATCCATAGGGGAAAAAATGGGAAGTCGTGGCCTCTGCCCTCATGTGATTTAAACAGGGATTGCAAGAGATGAGCAATAAAGCAATAAGATGGTTCCTTTTGAAGGATGTGTGCACAAACTCCAGTGTGATCATCAGAGAAGTGACATTGCAGTATGCTCAGGGAAGTCAAGGAAGCCTTCCCAGGAGAGCTAGCATTTGAATGGAGGGTTAAAGAGAGAATGAAGTTGCTAGGCACTGTAGCAGGGGAGGCTGTTCCAGGGACAGCATGTGTAAGGCAGGGTGCCAGCAGAGAGATCAGTGCATTCAGAGAACTCCAAGTAGTTCACTATTCCTGGCTTGCAAAGAGCAGTGCAGGAAATGACAGATGAGACTTGATACTCAGGCAGTGGCCAGATCTTGAAGTCTTTGTTTGCCAAAGAGAGAAGTTTACAGTTTACTCTGCAGGCACTGGGAAACCATTTTAAGGGCCTTAAGCCAAGGTTTCCTGGTTAGATTTTCATATTGGAACCATCACTTTGGCAGGCTGTATAGAAGATGGATTGCGGAGATCTGATAGTAGAGACGTGAACCCAGTAGAGATCTTAGGTTGCCCTACTCAGGGGACATACTTAGTCTTGGGAATGGCAGTAAAACTGACCTTTCCCTGTGTTTTTGTGTGAGACCTCATGGGAACTGCAGAGCCCAGTGTTGGGTGAGATCAAAATGGAGATACAGGAAAGAACGGCACCCTAGCCTGAGCCATGTAGGGTGCATAGCCTAATTGGCAGTATTTGTAATTTAAGCCAAATGTGTGTAAGTGTAGAACATCTTCTCCATCATCCTCACACATTAACATGATAGCAATATTATCCTCAAGTGCAACATTTCACTGTAGCAGTGATGTGATTCTCATTATGATGTCATAGAACCTACTTGAAGACCCAGTCCACTCATAATTGACCTACTTTTTAACTTCTAAAACTAAAATCCCTTGGGTTGTGTCCAAGTTGAATTTGTAAATAATCGCTATGTTGTAGTGAGCATGTTTGTGTTGTGCATATTAGTATGAAATGACTCTTACTTATTTCAGAGAATTACTGGTCAGACTAGCTGTAGTTTTCTAGTATTTATCCTGTATCTTTCCTAAGTTGCTCAATAGAAGGTTTATTCCTCACCTCTTTTAGAGGATTTATTCATGTTCTATACCCACACACATCTCAAAAGTATGCCTACATATATAAAAGATGAAAGTTGACTATGGAGTTCTTTACCTTTTCTGGGAGGCAAAGCCTTGATTTGCTGACCTTAATTCATAATTTTAAATTAATCGTCTCCAATAAGTTTTCAAAAATATTTAAAACATAAGGCTTATTTTTGTGTTGCTTTTATTATGTTGGTATTTTAGCTTGCCGTTTTAAAGCAGGACTTATGCCAGAAAAGTCAGTATTGAAATAAGCGCTTATCAGTCTAAGCATTTGAAAAGTGTTGGGACCCTAAATGGTTTTCTTACATGAATCCTTCCATCAGCAGTCTAACCCAGGTAAACCAACTCATTGTAATGTTAGAGGTGTTACTGTTAATTGGCAGATACTTTCTAAGCAGTACACATTTTCTTGACGTTTTTTGCACTTGGGTTCCGAGTGTCCGTGGGCACACGTACTAGGCCACGTGTAAATGTTTGTAATCTCCTAGACAGCTTCCAGGTTCTGTTTTCATGTTATTGATTACATACTCAGGCATCTGCCTTAATAAAACAAGCTGGTTGAAACGAGGTGAGCAAAATAGAAAACATATAGCATGGCTGAGTGCCAGAAGGTTAATATGTACATTCCAATAAGCTAATGCCTCACATACGGTATTGTGTTGACTGTCAAAACTCATGAACCTCAATTTATGTCACCTGATACCAGTTTTTCTTCAATGTTCCACAACATTTGTTGTCTTTGAAGCTAATCTGAACTTGTAATTTTGCAAAGTAATTATTTCAGAAGACTAAGACATGTATACCAATATGGGGCATGAAGAATTATTCCTTAACTTCATACTGGAAAAAATGTTATGTAGAAATTTTGGAGTTAGACTGCCTGGTGGGTTCAGATTCCAACTTTAACTATGTGATCTTTTTTTGGTGCTGTTGTCCATTGGCTGGTAATCATCTTGAGCAAGTTGTTTAACCATTCGGTGCCTCCGTTCACATGTATGTAGGATAGGGAGGTGAGATAGCTCCTTTCTAGTAGGCAATAATGAGGACTAAGTAAGGGAATGCATGTAAAATGTTTGGCACATTATAAGAGTTTAATAATTATCTTCTTTCATTATTTCTGTCAATGTTTGATTATGCTTTGGCACCCAAAGAACACTAAGGCCATTTAGTTCATGCAGGTTAATTGAATAGTTGGATCATCATAGATCGTGAAAGTGGAGAATCTGTCTTCCAAAGAGGGTTATGTGAATAAACTCTGTGACTGAGGATATCCCTCTCTTCACCTCAAATAAGTCCTAAAACTCTACCCTCAGTGGTTCTATCATTTTTAGTCACAATGAATGATAATGAAAAATATGTACAATATAAATACCATGTAGGAAAAAAAAAAATCCAGCTATTTTTATAGTCATCAGACAATTAAGTTCATGAACTCACCACCATGCACTTACAGTGGTAGTGATGTACCAACAGCACAGATTTCATAACCTTGGTGTATCAGTGTCTCACTGTTACGCTGGTGTCAACATGTGACAGTGTATTGTTTGTTCATTATTGTTGCTGCATGTTTTTTGTGTGCCCTCATGAAATATCAGAGCTTGAATTAGAAGAATGAATAAACGTTCATAAATTTCTTGTTAAATTTGGCAAGAGTGGAAGTGAAATCAGGGACATATTAGTCCAAGTTTATGGGGAGAATGCCATGAAGAAAATGGCAGTGTACAAATGACTTAAATGTTTTTCTGAGGAAAGAGAAAGCATCACTGTTGAAGAAAGAGGTCAGATTGGTGAATAACAAGCAGAACTGACAAAAACAACTAAAAATCTTTATTAAATTGTGTGTCAAAATTGTCAATGGATAATGTGAAGCATTATAGACCAAGTAAACATAGAAATATAAACAGGAAAATCTTACCTGAAAATCTAGGCTAACAACTCATGGTTCTTGCATAACAACAATGCACCAGCCCACATGGTACTGTCTGTGAGAGAGTTTTTAACCAGAACCAGTAAATAAATGTGTTGAAATACCCTCCCCACTCGCCTGATCTGGGCCTCAATGAGGTTTTTCTTTATCCAGAGATATCCTTCCTTGAAAGGAAGGCATTTTGATGACATTGAGGACATCAAGGGTAATATGACCACAGCTTTGATGGCTATTCCGGAAAAAGAGTTCCTAAATAGCTTTGAAGGGTAAACTAGGCACTGGCATTGGTGCATAGCTTCCCAAGGTGTGTGTGTCGGGGTACTTCAAAGGTGACTATAGTGATATTCAACATTGAGGTAGATAGCATTTTTCTCTAGGATGAGTTGGTGAACTTAATTATCAGACCTCATATGATAGAGAAGGCACCTTGTGAATATACCAATATGAAATTAACTGTTTTTTATATTAAAGTGATCATAAAGTATATTTTGCAAATGTGAGAAAAAGGGCACATATAAACACTAAATAGCCATTTCAAGAACAGAGTGAATTTTTTTCACAACTGCAAATGAGGGTGATCCTGAGAACTTTATCTATTCATTGAAAAATGTTTTCATAGAAGAATTAATTTCAGACATAATTCAGATAATCAAAACAAAGTAAATGTTTGCCTGTGTCATATAAAGGCATCATAATTTTGTTTTCAGAGGTTGTGAATTATTTTATTTTTCTATTTGTTATTTTTCAGGTATGGTGTTTATGGTATTTTCAGAATCTTAATAGCTGTCCTAGAAGTAAACTGAAACTAAAACTTTATGTGGCAGTACATATACATAGATATGTAAAATATATGATATAAATGAACTATATACATGAATTATACACACACAAAAATGTATATACACACACACACAAATATATATACACACACACATATATACAGTAGAACCTCCATCATTGACCACCTCCCTACATTAACTACCTCCTCAAGGTTGATCTAATTTTCACATCCCAATACCCTACAGGTATCTATGACTACAGCAGGCCTAGTTCCCTACTAGGTTCTTATCTTGATCACCTCTGTATGTTGACCAGTTTCTTACAGTCCCTTGGGTAGTTACCTTATAGGGGTTCTATTCTCTGTGTGTGTGTGGAGAGAGAGAGAGAGAGAGAGAGAGAGAGAGAAAGAGAAAGAAAGAACCCAAATTCTTGATATGATGAACACTGGCATTTGATGAACAGATGACCATATGCCCTCGATTAGATAGATGTCTTACACAAGAGTCAGAGTGTTAATACACACAGAGCAAAATGTGGTGTGGATTTCCATTGTCCTCTCAGCCACTCCCACTTCTCTGGCTAGAGTGGACATGTGGACATGTCAAAAATCTGTTTACTTATTACGCTTTCCAAGAACATAATCTGGGTATATGCAATACCTTTTTTTTATTTTCTCTTGGTAACACTAAGAATGATGATATCACAGAAGAGTGAATGAGGTGGTGTATACAGTGATTCACATGGAGCAGGTACTTAATGAAAGTCGGTTCTTTCATGATTACTATCATACTTCTGCTTTTATTCTTGCCTTATAGATTCAGACTTTCAGTTGATATAGTTCTTTAGAGTCTATAAAACCCTCTTACATTTATTAACACAATAGCCCTCAGAATAGACAATATTGGTTTAATTTTTCAGATAGATGAAATTAATAAAAAATAACTAGGATAATAAGACTTTTACTAGAAAGAAGTAAATGTGTAAGAGGGATCTCCCTTTTATAAGCACAGTAATCCCTTTCATGAGGGCATCACCCAATGACTAATGACCTCTCAAAGAGCTGACCTACTAATCTATTACATTGGGGGTAAATATTTCAATACATGAATTTGAAGGGGACCAAACAGTAAGACTATAGCAAGAAGTGAATGACGACGAGCATGACAGCCTGGCATGCTGATTAATAAACAATAGTACTTTTTTTGTTTCTAGAAATATGTGAAGGAAAAATAGTAATAGAACATATTTAGGAGCAAAAGTAGTAAAGGTTTAAGAAGCATCTAGGGCAGTGGTTCTCAACCTTCCTAATGCTACGATGTATTTTCATTGTTACAAAGGGGTCACGACCCACAGGTTGAGAACTGCTGATCTAGGGTATAAAGTTGGGATAATAAAATCATCTATCGGTTTGTGTTGTCTTTCTATTTTATTTCATTTAGCATAAAATAAAAGAAGGAAATTTGGAGGGAAAGTGCTTTTGTTGGAAATATTAAATTTATGTACAGTGTTGCATAGGTCAGTTATTTGGTCCTCCCAACGAGTTAAATTACTTAATAACCTCTTTCCAGAATACAGAATTTCAATAGAGGGAATGAAATTCTGGGAAAAAATATATTTAGAAAATAGAATCAGAATTCTTTGGTTTGTTGTCTAAGTTGTTTTTGAACTTCGTTTTTTTTAATATTTAAAAATTTTTCTTAAGCCAAGTTAATTGAAATAAAATTAAAATTCATCAGTTTTAGGTGTGGCCCTATGAATTTTGACACAAACATACAATCGTGTAACCATCACCACAACAAATATATAAAATATTTCTAGCAGCTCTAGAATGTGAACTTTGACTTCAGTTATTCTTACTAACTTTTGGGTTAAAAAATTTTTTAAGAATCTGAAAAATGTAAGGATCGTTTCCCCAGAAAAGTGCAGACATACATACAACATTGCTTAACTATTTCAGAGGGATCATTAAACTTCACCTTGGGCCTCTGGATTCAGAAATAGAGTTTAGATTTTTAAAAAATAGATGACTTCTTCATAAAATAATATCTTCTCTTAGAACTCCAAGTCCAGTTTCTCTACCAATTGCCCAGAAAGCTGGCTTATTTGCAAAGGAATGATTTTAAACATGAAGGTATATTAGACTCCAAAACTGTTGTTTGTGTTAACTGATTAAATTATTTCAAGTATATCAACTAAACTAGGACAAGGAGAGGGTTAATGCTAATATGTTGGTCTGATCTCACCAGTAACTGACATAAGTTTGTCAGATAAAGTGCTGAACACACAGTTAAATTTGAATGTCAAATAAAAAACAAAAATTCAGTATTCTTATACTGAATTGAGAATTCCTACTAAGTTCAAATATGTCCTAGTGCATGGGCCATAATTCAACTAAAAAAATTAATTAATTACCTGAAATTCAAATTTTTTTCTGAAATTTAAATTTAGCTGTGTGTTCTGAATTTTTTCATGATTCCTGCTTCTCCCTGTCAGCAAGGATATATTATTATCTCACATTTCATTTCCTCCTTCCCCAGTTATGTTTATTGAAGACCCCAATAGTCATGAAATTTGCTAAAGGAAGAAAAGTGATTCAATTTCTAGATAAAAGAGACTTTGTATTTGGTTCAACTATTTTAAGGGATTTTCTACAACTTCTATATAAGTTGAACTCTGACCCAGTCTTATTTATGAATAACTTCTCCAAAATGCAAGTTAAAATTAGAACCCACATCTCCTTAACTCCGGAGCCCAGGTTTTTGATCTCTGTTAGTGGTTCTTAAAGGGAGGAAATACTGCAGTCAAGGGAGATTTTAATTAATGGGGCATCATGAGGGATGGGGAGTGGGAGGGCACTGAAATTTAGTGAGTGAGGCCAGGGATGCCGCATGTCCAGCAGTATGTAAGGATGAATAATAAATTTTGAGATTACTTCCATATATTCATATGAGAAATGAAACTTTAAAAATTATCTGAACCTAGAACCTAACTCCAACTGACACATATGCCTACAATTTTGCATTGTTTACTATTCTTTGAATTTTCCAAGAATAAAACTAACAAGTGCGTCAGGAGAAGACTATACATAAAACTCCATGATAATTTGATAAGTGTTCAAAAAAATTCAATGGTGGTTAAAAGGTCATGTGATATTATTGCAAATCAATGAAATGACCAGGGTAAACCTCTACATCCAGCTGGGAAGTAATATCAATAGTTCCAGTTGCTCACGGGCAAGATCCGCAATCCAGATCTGTCCAGGTCCCAGGTGAAGTGTGGCACTCCCTCCAGAAAGTTGTCTTCTCTGACTTAACGTCATTAAGGACAATTCTGGGTCCTGTGGCTGGCTAGAACTTCCAGAATAGCAGCAGCAATTCCTGAAATCTCTGATTAGTTGGCTATCAGTACATAGACCCAGCAGAGTAGCTCACTTTCCACCGATGCTCCCCTAAACAAGTTGCTTGCTGTCTTCCCACCTTGCTTTGCTCTCTCGTCACATCTTCAACTCTCATCAAGGTAAGAACTTCTGTCCAGCTTCCATTGAGAAGGGAGATGGACAGAGGATGGGAGAAAATTAACCCATATTTTCTTATTAAGGAATGAATTGCATTATGGTCTTACGGTTCTTTGTTTATTCTGGAGCTTTACATTTCACTTTTTATAAATGTCTTTTAAAGTCTTTCTTAAGAAAGAAACTTCTTATCTCAGCGAACACTTCCAAGATACACAACACTTGGCTAGAGCACTCAAGAAGAGGCCAGGATTTCTTATGGGAGGCCTTGAGCTTGTGCTGCTAAAATGCCAGCCCTATTTCTTATTAAAGGCCAGCAGGCACATCTGGACCAAATATCATGTGGGAAAAGGGACACCTAGGAAATGTGCAAAACACCTTTTATTAGTTACAGGATGCAAAGTGGTTTAGTGACTAAGAGCCTCTTTGGAGTTGGATGATACTAAGGTCCCAGGGGTGCCACTTCATGGGGCTTTTAATATTTTACTTAATCTCTGAGGTTCAGTTTCTTCTATAAATGAGAGAAATTATATAAATTAACACATTTATTGTTGTATTAATCTTCTCTAAGACAATAAAAGGTCTTATACTGGGTTATTTACACAACAGAAATTACTTTTTTATAGGCCTGGAGGGTGCAAAGTCCAAGATCAAATTGCTGGCCAAGTCAGTTTTCAGCAAGGGCTGTTTCCTCACTTGCAGATGGCCACTTTCTCACTGTGTCCTCACATGGCCTCTTCTCTGTGTGGAGGACAGAGAGACACATGTTGGGGTTCAGGGCTTCAACTTATGCATGAGAAGTGGGCATATTTCAGTCCATAGCACAGTGCCAGACCCTTAGTTGCATTACAAAACATAATCCCTGCATTGTGTGCCTAATCTAACACAACCACGTGGTAAAGTAAGCGTTATTATCTTCATTTTAGATATAAGAAAAGAGAAACTCAGAAAGCGTGGCTCACATGCGGGAGTCACACACCCTAGCACAAGCATCCGGGAAGCGGGCATTTAACTGAATTCAGTGTTAGTTCAGGCTGACCGCAATATCCACATTTGGTTTTTGTTCTACACCAGATTGCTTCCCAGATTAATGATATTTTAATTAATTATTAATAACTAACATTCTTACAGTACCTTCTAATTTGTGAAGTGTCCCCCTAGCCTTTGCTGTTCCTGCAGAGGAGGTTGTAAGAGGTTGTGAAGGTGGAAAGGGAGAACCGGGGGAGGGAGGCAGCAGACAGCAACAAAAGAGCAGCTCAAAGACGGTCCCTGTGCAGAAAGCACGTAAAGCAAACCTTATATGACTTCTCAGAGCCAGAGAAGCAGGCAAAAAAGACTCAAAAGATACAGGAAGGGGCTCGGCGCCTGTAGCTTAAAGGCTAGGGCTCGGGCTACATACATCAGGGCTGGTGGGTTCAAACCCAGCCCAGGCCTGCTAAACAACAATGACAACTACACCCAAAAACTAGCCGGGTGTTGTGGCGGGCGCCTATAGTCCCAGCTACTCGAGAGGCTGAGGCAAGAGAATCGCCTAAGCCCAGGAGTTGGAGGTTGCTGTGAGCTATGACATCATAGCACTCTACTGAGGGTGACATAGTGAGACTCTGTCTCAAAAATAAAAAAAGATACAGGAAAGATGAACCAAAGAAAGGGTAGGTTTAATGAAAAACAGTAAAGCAAGAAATCAGAGTAAGGTTGGCACCTGGGGCTGCAGTCAGCCAGATGCCACAGGTCACACGAATAGGCAAGAATGGTTCAGCAAGAACTGCAATTGCCGCGGCCAACTAGGGATGGGAAGTGGAAGCTCACTGTGGCTACATCACAATGGGTGGCTTCAGGGGCCGGATCTGTCTTCACATTGCTGGGGTGCACTCCGCCCCCACCCCGTCTAGCCGTGTGACCTGGGCAAAAGTGGACTTCCCAGTTGTGGTTGCAGAGAGAATGGTACTCTCTTTCTTATAATGTTGATATGTTAATTGATATATTGGTTGTTAGGTGCTTAGCATTGTACCAACGACATAGTAAAAACAGCATAATAAAGTACTAGTGATGATGATGATTTTATCCCTAAGATAATTGCATTGTGCCTTATAAGACACATTATGTGTACTGCAATCGTGACTATGTCCCTTGGATTCCAGGTGACAGGGTCGAATGTGCAATATTTCTATATAACATCGGTGCCTGTATTCAACCCTTTCCAGGCAGTCCTGAGGAAGAGTTAGCCAGGAAAGAGCATAAGACAGTGAAAGCATGTTCATCAGAACTTGAGGTGAGCAGAGGTATGAGGCTCATCGTGGGCGAGGCTGATGAGGTGTCAAACCTCTGTAGACATAGTAGCAGGACTTCCCAAGGAAACATCTCCCACTATTCTGTTTGTTCTCTTCCCCCACCTATCCCCACACTTACTGGGAGTCTCCTGTCTTCCATGATGAAATACTTTCCACCCTGAAAATAAGAGATCCAGAGCAAGAAGGAAGGAGGAAGAAGAAAAAGAAAAGAAAAGAGAATGAGTAAACCAGAGATGTCTCATATTCACACAATCAACACTTTGTGAGAAAGGGGCTATGATTCCCATTTTAAAGCTGGAAAAATGGAAATATACCTAAGACCTTACAGCTGAAAGGGCAGGGAGTAGGTCATCAACTCAGATCTACTAACTCAAAATTGTACTTGTTCTTTTTGCTAGGTCCTACCTTTTTCCCCACAAAGTATAAGAGCACATAAAGTACCAGATGGAGCAAAGGTCAGTTTCACTGTCAATTCTTATGAGAAAGAGAAAAATGGCCATGCAGTTGATCCATCAGGGTTGTTTAGATGACCAAAGACTTCATTTGGAAAAAAATAATAACAGTTATCTTCCCATGTGGTATCATCTTACAAATAAGACAAATTTATTGAATGCCAAAAACTATTTGGTTAAATAAATATGCTTGAAAGATAGCTTATAAAATAAAAAAGTGAATTTCATGGCTTATCTGTTTCCTGTTGCAAATTTGTACCTAAAGTTTTCTACATTTAAGCTATAACATTTTTCTTAATTGCGTCTCCTGGAAACTGCAAACCCAGATGCTCCATCCTGTGTATAATTGAGGGCAGTCTCTGCAGAAAAATAGGACATCTCAATTATATAACCCCAGCTCAGTCCACACCAAGCTTATTATTTATGATTTCAATGTCATTCTATATTGTCCATCTCTAAAATAAGAAACATATGTACTTGTCACTTATGAACCTGGTGATTTGTTATTTTAATTAAAAGAATTTTAAAATGTTCATGCAAGGTAACATTGATGATTTCAAGCAGAATATAATGCCTAAGTAAAGCAATCCAGAAATCTTACATGAGACTATCTTTAGAAAACAAGTATTGTGATCATATATCCTCTAGTAAGATGTTCACTTTTAATTCAAATGGTCAAGAAGTCTGAGTATCTTTTATTTCCTGGAGGGATGTATATATTTAAATGTGACACAGCCTCATGAATGTCAGAGCAGCAGATATAAAGGGAAGAACAATAAAGAAAAGGAAAATATATTAAAATAGACAGATGAATTTGGGGAGCTTACATGCCTTAGGGAAAAAGAGCCATGGAATAGCTGCTAGCATCCTTGAAAATGCTTCTTATTTGCCTCATTATGCCACCTAGATTTCCAGCCTGTCACACTCCATGAGGTCTTTACAAGCCAATGATGCTCAGGCTGTCAGTCTGATATTCAATAATTTGGACTGACTTCCACCCCTGCCATCTTATAATTATTCCTGAAGAGCAATGGAGGAACCATGCGGGGTATTCTCTCTAACTTCATTTAATAAGAGTATTTCACGATTTCAGTAAGAACACATCCATGTTACTGATGTTCTGGGGCAGCCATTCTCATCATCATTCATACTTTTTTATTTGTAATAACTAAGGGCTCAGCATGGGAAACAGCATTTGATTCTACTCCCAGAAATTAGTGTTATATAAAGTGTTTTCAAATTCACCACCCTATAGTTGTGACTTCTGCAATCAGCCTGGTCCCCTCTTTTACTTTTGTTGTCTCTCTGGTGAGATCCTGATTGCACACGTTGGGCCATTTTTTGAGAGCTGAATGAGACTTCTTAGAGAAAATGTGCATTGTCTTGGAGTGGGCAGCAACCGCTTAGCATATCTTGGAGTTCTCTACGGAATGCCTGGAATTCTGTGTAGTTCCGGAGGAAACAGTGAATCACCCTTTCTTCCTGCATGTGTTCATTGATGCAACATTCAGTGGAACTTGTTTCCTTGCACCCCATCCTAGATTCTGCCCCAGTCTTGGGTTGAGGGAAAAATCACTGACCAGGCACAGACTGAGAGAATTCCACATCCTTGGAAGCTTCTGGAAGCCTGAGAAGAAAGCAAGTTCTGTAGGGGAGTGAAGAGCAATGCTTCAGCTTCTGAAGGTATTATCAGGTGGCTAAATTGGGTCCTGCGTCTTTGACCAGATGCTGAAGGGATCACAGCAGGACGACAGAGGGAGGGAGAGAAGATGGGGAGCTCTTAGTACAGCTCTGTAGTCTCGGCACAAAAACGTTATCATATTTCAGGAACAGTGTCTTCCTCTTCTGGCCTGTTCTCTCAATGTGTGTCCTTGTTTTCTTGCCTCACACAAACATTCAAATGTCCTCCGTGACCTCAGTTCATTTCTTTTCCTAGCTAGCCAAGGATAATAATTTCTGCTCACATATCTCTCTTACTATGGCCTCTCTGGCATCACGAGGTTACACTATGACATTCCAAGGACCATCGACTTAATTGAGGTGTATTTGCTGGGAATATTCTCCCTGCTTGATGGAAGAGAAGTCTCTCATTTGCTCTCTTGTGTGTGCTTATGGTTTCTCTCTCTCTTCCTTTCTAATTTAGAATAAAAAAATCTGCAATCTGCTTTCAGTCATCACTGTTGACACATCAAAGAATTATGACTTTAAATTCTCGAAGAAAATATGAATCACGTAGTGTTCCCCTTGCAGACAGTACCCTCCTCTGTTACTCTGCGCTAGCTGTACTGGCTAAACTTCTGAGTCTTGTTTCACACACAGTGATGGTCAGATGCCTGGGCTGGCACAGAGCAGAGCAGAGCACCGCCACACCAGGATATGACCTCATCTGCTCGGGGACACCAAGTGAGGTCGAGTCGGGTCCATGTTTGGAGGAACACACTTCTGATGAAATCTGAGAGAAGCTCAGGAAGGGACAAAAGTTTCTCATTCTAGACAATAGACTCCTTCTTTGATGAGAACGCCTCATTTGAGAATTAAAAAGCAATGATAGGCTCATCATTGTCACAGAAAAGTGCTTATTAGAAAATAAAATCTTCTTTTTCCCACCAAACAAGAAATATTAATTAAAGGGCACAGAAAGAAGGTTCATTCATAGTTCATTCTTGTGTGTGACCGAGACAACACAAATGCACGGAAATAAATTTTTTTTTCTAAATTAGCAATTTCTAAGATATGTGCTTTGGTCAAAACAGTTTCAGTTTGCTGTATAAAAATCTTCACTGAGAGTCAGTTTGCCTAATGATGCTCCTGTCATTACAAGACCTTGAATATCCTTTTGATTCATCCAGGTAATTATTTTCAAAGCCTCCCAGTTAAATGCAGAATCAGAGTTAACTATTGCAGTCTTGTGACAGTGCTCAGGATGGAGATTATCTCAAGAACTGGAGCCTCCCATGCTCTAGTCCCTCAGATCAAAAGAGGTGTATTGTCTTGCAGGGATGAGGCAGAGGAAGGGGATAGGAGGGGGCAGAAAATGAATATTCAAGAGCAGCACGTAAGCCTGTGGTCACACTCTGCCCACTAAAGGTTCCCGCAAATATCACTTGGACTCAACTCTCCGTCTCTCATTACTCATCTTTGTGTCCCTTTAAGGCTTGTTATCCAACCCACTGTGAGGGGGATGCATTCCAAAGCTGAGAGAATTATTCCCCTTGGGTGTACGCAGGTGGGTGGGTGAATTTACAGTTGCAGGCGTCCAAGAATGTACTGGTGACAGCAAGATTCCTGCAGGTTCATTTCAGCTGCTAAATAAATGACTCTGCTGAATATTGATTGTGTTCTGCTTTAGGTGTTGCCCTTGGGGGCAGTTGCCATCGGCAAATACGCACCACATAGACCCACACTCGTGCGACCCACATAGCAACCGTGTGTTGCTCTTAAATTAGGTCACATTTACTTCTTCTGGAATGGACTCTGAGCAGAGAACTTCTCTAGATTGTGTGTGTGTGTACCAGTGGTGGAGGATGGAGCGTGATTACTTTAAAAATAGAGAACATGTTTTCTTAATCTAAAAGCACTGATGGTTTAATGAGGAACATAAAATAAAATAAAAACCTAATAGTACATAGAAATAAAATGGGCAATAAAATATAGGCATAAACAACCAAACCATACTGTGAAGTTATAAATCCTGGGCATTTTCCCACACACACATAGGATAAAGAAGGAAGAGGTAAAGGGGTAAGTAGGAAAAAACCATAGGTCGAAAGTCAGGTCTGTTGTAAATCTTAGAAGAGATGACTGAAAAGCTAATATTTTCTAGTTTTAGAGGTGAGACACAAAGTCAGTATAGCTAACATAAATGAATCCCCTGAGGTAATATTTCAAATCTGGTGTTCTTAAATCCCATGAAATGTTCAAATATATTTCTTCTGTTCTTTGAAAACTAAGTTCTGGTTTCAGAAAGCAAAAAACAATATCCTCTCCTAGAGATTTAGGAAGGATATCCACATCTGAAGGACCTAGAAAATTCATTTATAATATACTATGTTTCCCAAATTTACTTGATTAGGAGGACTTGTTTTTTTAGAAATATTTCTCTAGGAACGGTTTGTGACACACAGCTGGCAAAGTAATGGAATGGAGTCATCAAGAAGGATGAGGCTGGACACTTATATTTTCCCTCCCTTCTTGCTAGGGGAGCTGTGAAAATGCCTTTTCCCCATTGTTCCAAAAGTTCGAAAGTTTCTACTTTCTCAACCTATATTTTGCAAAAAAAAATTTTTGAATTGAGTTAATTGTATTATTGCCTTTCAAAAATATTTAGGATTTGATGGCCTTCATCAAATAAGAGCCTATAATCTTTTGAATATATTTACTATAGTTTGTACTGAATCATCAAAGGGAAAAAATTAGTAAATAACACATTATAGAAGCATTTCCAGAAGAATTCTAGAAGGTTAGTCGAGAACAGTGTTTCTCAACCTATGGGTCACGACCCACAGGAACTGTATTAAAGGGCCGTGGTATTAGGAAGGTTTGAGAACCACTGGTCTAGAAGCATTTTACATTGAGAAGCATGAAGTCAGGAACACACAGGATCATACTTCAAAGAACTACAATGCAGTTATGGTCCAAAGCTGAGTATTATTTCAAATGCATTCAGGAATGTTACATCAAGAGGAAAACAGTGGAAGTGATTTTTGTTCATCACAACTTAGCATCAAATCTAGTTCTTGTTTGTCACAAATGTGATAATATGTAGTATGCTCAGTTGAGTTTAGTCTAAATGTATGTAGAGAGACTGGCATTAAGTAATAGGAATTGGTTACCTACTTTTGGAAGCAAAAGTAACAAGTAAAATTTATCACTAGATTTTTTTTTAAGAAGGACTCTAGTCTGTTCTCAGGCATGTCTCTAGTCAGGAATGCACAACATTCAATGGTTTCCTATTGTGCTCAAATCCCTCCCCCATCCTGTAAAGACCTGTGTCAGCTTGTCTTCCCCCATTTTCCAGCCTCCTCCCATAGTAAGTGACCCTGCCTCAGTGGGCTCCAGCCCTCCAGCCCTTTCGTTTATTTAGAAAAATTCAGTTTTTTCCTGCCTCTGCACAGGTTTTCCACTTTATTTTTAGCATACTCTTTCCTTGCTTCCAAATTTACCTTGTCTTGGCAAAGACAGTCATTTTTCCACATTCAACAGGACTTCCTCAGAAAGCCCTTCCCTGCTTTTCTTTACTAACTAAATTGCATTCCTATCAGCTTTTCTTACCATTATATACTTTTTCTTCAGTTAACTTGTTATAATTTTTAAAGGTATTATTATTA